>BSBK01002660.1:427500-457500 GCA_027943335.1 Chamaecyparis obtusa | reverse complement strand
TAATAGTCAAAATCTTTTTAATAGAGGTTGACCTAACAGTCATATGTTTAAATCCTTTGAACAAAGTTACATTCTAATGGAATGTATGTAAGTCCTATAACAAGGCTCACTTTTAACAGGGTGATTGAAATCCTTTAACTGGGTCACACCTAACAGTGTGTATTGTAACCTTTGATAGGGTTGGCTTTTAACCGAGCTCACTTCAGAAGAGTGAAAATAATAGTAGCATGTTACAAAGTGGTTTTACCTAGATTGGGTTTCCACTATAAATCCTAGTGTCAATGCTTGTGTGAATGTTTTGGTTTGAACATTTTTGTGTTTTACAAGTTAGATATAGCTGGGTAGTCGACTACAATGTTACATGTTTCTATTATTGAATCAGTGATGACCGAGTTGGTTTTGGTTGTTAGATCTGATTTAGAGAAAAAATTTTAAAGTTTTTTTTATACATTAGGACCTAAGAACAACTGATTCACCCCCCCTCTCTGTTGTTCTAAATCATATTAACAATTGGTATCAGAGCTGTGTTGCTTATCATTGGTGTTTACAGAAATCAAGTTTAAAGGACTTGAAGAAAATGATTAGGATGTATAAGGAGGTACCGAAGCTGAATAAGGAAAAATTCCCTCCATGGAAAAGCTTGATGAAGCTGCATCTAGCCGGTATTGGTGATTCTGCAAAGTACTACATTAATAATGACTATGTCTCACCTGTCGCACCTTTGACTGCCGAGGAAATGAGAGCTAAGAAAGAACATAATTAGGCAATGCTAGAAATTGCATCTTGCCTAAGCTATCCAAAATTTGAGGACATTAAGGATTGCACAAGTGCTAAGGAGATGTGGGACACTCTTGCAAAGATCTATGGTGGTGACCTAAATGTACTAAAAGCTAAGGCCAAGAGTCTCAGAGGTAATTTTGATGAAATGAGAATGCAAGAAGGTGAGAACATTGCACAATATTGTGGTAGAATAAAAGAAGTTGTGAATGCTATTAGAGGAGCAAATGGGACTATTGATAATGAAACTATAATTGGAAAAGCACTAAGAACTCTGCATCCTATATATGCTATTAAGATCTCAGCTATTCAAGAATCTAGATGTAACTCTACAAATGTGCTTACTTTGGAAAGTTTGGTTGGCAAGCTAACTGCTCTTGAACTCTCTAACTATGATAACTTCACTATTGGTAGCATTGGAAATGTTGAATCTACTTTTAAGTCACAATTAGTTCTAGACAAGCCAAAGAAAGAAAAGGAAAGATGCATCAGTGAAAGTGAAAGTGATAGTGACACTTCTAATGAAGAACTTGAAGATCTAGAAGCTCTTATGGCTAGAAGACTAAGAAGGGGAAAATGAAAATATAAAGGTAAACTCCTTATTATATGTTTTGCATGTAATAAAGTTGGTCATATAGCTGCTAGATGTCCTGACAGGAAGGATAAGGATGAAGAAAGAAAAAGAAAACACAAAGATAGAAGAGATGACAGAAGCTACTGAAGGCATAAAGACTACAAAGGAAAAGGTAAGAAATCTTGTTACATTGCTGAAGAAGAAACTGACATTGATAGTGATGATTTTGAAATTGAGGTAGTCTATGTTGCAATGGAAGATGAATCTAATGAGGATGAGAAAACTACATTGATCTCCTATGTTAACAAGAATGAAAAATGGATTATTGACAGTGGTTGTTCACATCACATGACTGGTGACAAGAGTAAGTTTGAGACCTTACATCATTATAGAGGTAAAAGTGTGAATGTCAAAATTGATGAGTATGCAGAAAGAAATGAAGTTGACAACAAAAGACAACCAGAAGATTATAGATCTTTTGTGTATATTAAAGAAGAAGAAGAGGCAAGTAACTGACTTGCACCTGATGCCGAGTCTCGGGTAAGAAATGTCAAGTGATAGGAAGATGCTATCGAGCATCAGGAAAATAGTGCTGAAAGAGAACAGGAACATGTCGAGCGACAAGATAATGCTATCGAATATTAGGAAGAGGTACCGAGCATTCAGAAGCTGATTCTGACAATCTTGTTGAGGAACCTGATGAAATAGAGGAGAGAAGACCTAAACCTGTTTTGGCAAAATATGTAAGAAGACATCACAAGCCTGAATAGATAATTGGAGACAAGCATAGTGGAATTCTGACTAGAAGTAAGACAAAGGATACAACATGTTTACTGTGTGAATTTGAACCTAAGTCAACTAAAGAGGCATTAGAAAATGAAGACTGGATACAAGCAATGAATGAAGAGATTGACCAGATAGAGAAGAATGATACTTGGACTCTGGTGCCGAGACCTGAAAACAAAAATGTTATAGGAACAAAGTGGGTGTTCCGGAATAAGTTGAATGAAAAAGGTGAAATAACTAGGAACAAAGCTAGGCTGCTATGCAAAGGCTATGCACAAGAAGAAGGAATAGATTATGGGGAGACATTTTCCCTTGTAGTTAGATTGGAAGGAGTAAGAACTCTGCTTGCATATGCTGCTTATAAAGATTTCAAGGTTTATCAAATGGATGTCAAGTCTGCATTCTTAAATGGTATACTAGAAGAAGAAGTTTACATAGAACAACCAAAAGGTTTTATTGATCCAAACAGAAGACACAAAGTATGCAAATTGAACAAAGCACTATATGGATTAAAACAATCTCCCAAAGCATGGTATGAGAGATTGCATAACTACTTGATATAGATTGGATTTTCAAGAGCAAATGACACTAGCAATCTGTACATGAAAGATGAAGAAGGTAAGGGTATTCTATTGGCAAAATTTTTTGTGGATGATATTATTTTTGGTGGCCAAGATGCTTTGTGTAAAAGATTTTCAAATGAAATGAAAACTAAATTTGAAATGAGCATGTTTGGTGAGATCAAATTCTTTGTTGGTTTACAAGTATATCAGATGAAGAAAGGAATTTTCATTACACAGTCTAAGTATGTTAATGAAATACCAAAAATTTTTGGGATGGAAGACTCTAGACCAGTGAGTACTCCTATGGCTACTAGACAAAAATAATCTAAGAATGATGCTACTGCAGAAGTTAACCAGAATTTGTACAGATCCATGATTGGAAAATTGTAGTATGTTGTACATAGTAGACCAGATATTGCACTAGCTGTTGGGATTATGGAAAGATTCTCTGCCAATCCTAAGGAAACACACATGATGGCTATGAAAATAATTATGAGATACTTGAAAGGGACTGCTGACTATGGCTATTATACAAGAAGGATGAAATATTTGAACTAAGAGTATATACAGATGCTGATTGGGCAAGAAATGTAGATGACAGAAAGAGTACTAGTGGTGGAGCTTTCTTTCTTGGACAAAGATTAGTCTCCTAGACAAGCAAGAGACAAAATTACATTTCCCAATCTACTACTAAAGTCGAGTATGTTGCTGCTGCAGTAAACTGTTCAAATTTGGTATGGATAAAATAATTGTTGGTAGGCGTGAAAGAAGAAATCACTGAACCTATTGTTATTTTCTGTGACAACACAAGTGCTATCAACATTTCTAAGAATCCAATGATGCATACTAAGACCAAGCACATAGAAATCAAGTATCACTACTTGAGAGAATTGGTACAAGATAAAGAAGTCCGAATGGAATATGTGAATACAAAGGAACAATTAGCAGACATATTTACTAAAGCTTTACCTAAAGAAGCACATAAGTATTTGAGAAGTCAATTAGGGGTTCTTCCCCTAACTGAGGCTACCTAGTTAAGCTAAGAGCACTACATCAAATATGCTACAGCAGAATATTTGACAGATTGATGTAGAAGATTGTCACACTTTAGGACTGGCCTAGAGTTGTGAAAAAGAGAAAAGACAAGGAATTAGTCATAAGAAAGATGACAGAGGGAGAAACACTGAGCTGCACAGATAATATCTACATCTAATGGATGTATGTTTTAGTTGTTGCTTTGGCATTTTTGTCAAAGAGGGAGATGAACTAAAATGATATAATAACACATGTCACTAAAAAGAAAAGTAAGGAGATGATGAACTGAAATGAAGAATTAGGATAGAGGGAGATCTGGATATTTATGACAATCACAGAAGTGAGGCTTATAGATTTTGAATCAAAATGAAGCTAAGGATATTACATATTTTTTTTCTGATGGATAGATAAGTTTTTGGATTGGTTGGTAATCCATGTGTTATTCAGATGATATCATATGGTGTTGCCATCAATGCCAAAGAGGGAGATTGTTGGATACTGCAATTGAAACAATTGTTGTGTTGTCATTGATGTCAAACCTTAACTGGTAAGATTATTGCTACTTAGGAAAGTACTATATCTATTTGAGTGTTGCTAAGGGGATAGGCAAGGATGGTAACAATAGCACCTAAGGAAAGGTTGAGTTATCTTGATACTACAAAGTGTACTCGATTATGTGGTACAATGATGAGACAATGTATTGTTTATCTTAGTAAGATTGAAGACTAAACTAGTAGGCTTGACCGAGAAAAAGTGGAGAAATCATGTTCAAGCCGAGTGATGTTAGTGTCGATTGAGACAGTATATGCCGAGAAAAATTCTAGTGTTGACCGAACATCAGTTAATTGCCGAGGAAGATAGTGTAAGCCAAGGAAACATTTTTTAGTAATGACCGAGCTTTCTACATGAAGACCGAGTAGTTGATCATAGTATTGATTGAGCATTAGCATTTTTATATTTGAAGAGAATTCAGATTTGGAGCCAACATTGTTAAATTCTTAAATTATGTAAAACGTGTTGACTTTATTTATTGATTGTTTGAAAGCATTAAATGCACTAAAAAAACATTTTATTGTAAATCTTTAAGAGATTTGAGATGTTTCTAGAAAAGGAGCCAAAGAACATAAAGTGGGTAGATTCAATGAATCTAACCTAACCCTAAGATCTACGAAGGAGATTGAGCGGCAAAAGATGAGTTAACCTAATTGAGGAAGTATTAAGGGAACCTAAGCATTAGGTATGTGTGTGCATGGGTGAAAAGAGGATGCTAGAAGATCAGTAGATGTTATTGACTGTATAAGCGAAAAGGCTGAAAGAGAAGTGTGGTGATTGCTTGAAGAAAAGTTTCGAGCAGATCAGAGATGGAAATGGAAAAATTTCAAAGTCAGTAAACTAGCATTTGTGTATGGAATTTGGATCTGATATTTGCAAAGTGAGTTGTATGTTTTACACATCATTACTGCTGCTACTTTCTAACCATTGTAATAGTCAAAATCCTTTTAATAGAGGTTGACCTAACAGTCATATGTTTAAATCCTTTGAACAAAGTTGCATTCTAATGGAATGTATGTAAGTCCTATAACAAGGCTCACTTTTAACAGGGTGATTGAAATCCTTTAACTGGGTCACACCTAACAGTGTGTATTGTAACCTTTGATAGGGTTGTCTTTTAACCGAGCTCACTTTAGAAGAGTGAAAATAATAGTAGCATGTTACAAAGTGGTTTTTCCTAGATTGGGTTTCCACTATAAATCCTAGTGTCAATGCTTGTGTGAATGTTTTGGTTTGAACATTTTTGTCTTTTACAATTTAGATACAGTTGGGTAGTGGACTGCAATGTTATATGTTTCTATTATTGAATCAGTGATGACCGAGTTGGTTTTGGTTGTTAGATCTGATTTAGAGAAAAGTTTTCGAAGTTTGTTTTATACATCAGGACCTAAGAATAACTGATTCACCCCCCCTCTTTGTTGTTCTAAATCATATTAACAATGGCTCCCAAGGAAAAAGATTCATGAAGCCCATACTCCATGATTTCTCCCTCTCTTCCTTGAGGAGAGACTCTACACCCATGGTTGTCCTAAATTTTCCCTTCACCACCAAGGCTACTCTTCCCTCCCAAGGGTGAGTGGGCCTTGAGACTCCCATAACAAGAAAGAAAGTAAAATGGTAGCACATAACAAGAAGGGAATTTATAAAATATCAAGAAGGAAATAACAAGATTTTGATGGCTGCAAAAAGAAGAACACAACTACTCACAAAAATCACATTTTCTTCAACAAGAAGTAAACAAAAAGAGAACAAAATTAGTGCCACCAACCTAGGTCCAAGCTTATGGAAAATGTTGAGTATGAGCTTCATTTTTGTCCAAGCCTATCCTCCTTTCCAAGATCCTCAAAATCTAGTCTAGTCTTTAAGTTAGAGAGTGGGTGTTCAAACTCTCCACAATGGAGATTCATCACTAAAAAGACCTCCACACAACTCCCCACAACCTCCTAGGGATAAGGCAAGCCTTCTAATTGGTTGGTCTTCCCTAAGCCCCTTACAATTTTCCAAAAATGGGCTCCTAAAAAGGCTGGCCAAAAAGGTGGGCAAAGACCTTGCATTCTAATAGATGGTGTTCTTACCAAGACCTTCCTCCAAAATTTGATTTTCGGCCATTTTGAAAATCCAACTTTTGGATGGGTCTTTTGGCCAACTATGGGTTGTCCTATGGTTAAAAATGACCCTTACCCATAGGTATACCAAGTGGGCTTACTAAAAATGACTCAAACACACCCCTAGGCACCTTTCTAACCCCCCAAAAGCTCATTATAACATTCAATTCGAAATTCAATGCCATGACACTACCTAAAGCTCCCTAACCAAGGGATTCACATGGGAATCTTAAAGAGTACTCTCTCCTAGGTTGGTGGACAACCAATCCTCAAGTGTAACATGTCATGGCCACATGTACACATTACAAGTGTCAAATGAAAATAACACAAATAACACATCACAAGCCACATGGAATGTCCACTTGAGCACTCACATAAAAAAAATTAAAATTACAATTAAAAACATTTAATTGAGACGTACATTCTCATTATGTTCACAAATAAAATACAATAAAATGAGGTTTTGTCTCTCATTAGATGCAATCTTGGCTCACACTGAATTTACAAAGGTCTATGTTTAGCTGCCCGATTAAATACCATGGTCTAATTCCCTGCACACTAAATCCAACATCAGTAGTTCAAGAAATATAACTCCTCAACATAAATGCATCAATTACATCCATCTTAACAATTATTTGCAACATCTCATAATAAATTTGAAATTCACATTGCATAATAATTTAACCTTTCTCATTCGTGAAAACATATATATATATATATATATATATATATATATATATATATATATATATATATATATATATATATATATATATATATATATATATATATATATATATATATATATATATATATATATATATATATATATATATATATATAAACTCATCTTGTAATAAAATGATTGAATTCAACACTTAATAAAACTCATAGCATCATAATTACATAAAATATTCATTTCCTAATTAATCACCTAATTAAATCTCATCATGTCATCCTAGCATTCATAAAACCATATTAACCACAAATGCAGATCCATAATAATGTCACAAGGTAATCATCATAATAATCATAAAATAATGTGCATCTAGCATCTAGGGTGATAGAATCCATAACATAAGGTGTCTAAAAACCATAATGCATCAAAATATAGTATCGAATAAGTTTATCTCAAATGCAAAAACTAAAAAGCTATGATGGGCTCAGGGTGAGGTGTCACAAATATATATGTGATAGGAAGATGGAGGAAAGGACTCAAGCATCAAGTGTCGTGATATTGCGTTGTGTGTTTTGTATCAAAGAATTTTGGATATGTTCTCATAGATGTTGGTAGGATGGGTATATGGTAGAGGAAATGTAGTATGGGAAGGAGAATGAGGACTTATGCAAAATATTGAAGGAAAGGAGTGGATGAGTATGGAAGGATTGGGGAATAATGGATGGGAGGATGGAAGATTTGTACATAAATAGATGGGAGAGATGAAAAGTTCACCATTGGCACATACTTTGAAGGGTGATGGAGAGGTGGAGGAGGATATTTTGGAGGAGATGGAGGAAAAAAGGTGGATTTGGGATATAAGGACCCAAAATAGATGAAGGAAGTAATGGAGTTGGAAAGTTGAGGATTTTTAGAAGGATGATTTAGGAGGAAACTTTTGGATTAGCATGGTTGGATGAAAATTTGTATTTTGAATTGAGATGCATTTTGGCATTGAGTAGCTATGGAATCCACATGATTTTTCATTTTTCATTTTGAGGCCTTTGTGGCCTTTTGAACTTTTCATCCTTTTGGATCATATTTTGCTTTTCTTTAACATTTCTTTTAGATGGGACATGTTGATCCTTCTATTTGTTTGTGTGGATTTTCAGCTTGATGCATCTTTTATTATTTTATTTTATTTTACTTTGGCATCCAACTTGCTTCCATTATCCATGGTATGGGTGCATGAGGATGAATGGTTTAAATATTTTATGAATGGAATTACAAAGGATGAATGTTGGAAGGAATTCAAGGATGTGTGCCTTTGTGGATCTTTCTTAGGGATGTGAGGTGAACTTGGATATGATGGATGGATGTATATAAGGACCTAAAATAGATGGAAGGGATGAAGGATTAGTTTTTGGAGCATAAGGACCCAAAATGGATGTGTTTGAGGAAGGGAGGGAACTTGGGACATAGGGTCCCAAAATGGATCTGGAGGGTGGGGGGTGGAAGTTTGGACATAAGGGCCCAAAATAGATTTGGAATATGAGTGATGGGAATATTTAATTTGAGATTTGGATGGAGTAATTTTGGGTTTGGAAGGAGTATAAGGGGTACCAACATCTTGAGACATTATTTTTGCAATGGGATACTTAGTATTTGCAACACAAGATGTGAGTCCAGGTGTATGGAGTTTATGTATGGATTGGATAGGTGTGACGAGATTTTGTGAAGGATTAGGATCACGGGGGGATTAGGGGGGATGAGATGATCTTGGTATGGATTAGGAGGGAAAATACAATCTTAAGATGGCTTAGGATCATGACATGGAGATGATGAGGTACTTTGATCTTGACTTTGGAGAGAAATAGGTGGCGGAGTAGAAGGGATAATGGGATCTTGAGAGGGAAGAAGATCATACAATGGAATGGGGGGGAGGGAATCATGAGATGTAGTGATTTGATCTTTAAATGGAGGGTAATTAGTGGATTGGAGAGAAGTAATATGTTCATGAAGTGAAGGACAAGTGGATTTTATGGCTTGAAATGAAAGGGGATCATTGGATGGGGTAGATGAGATGGTTTCGTGAGATGGAAGGGAGTCATTAATGGATGGGATAATAGGGATGTCTTGATCTTGATTAGGAATTGGATCATAAAGTGGATTAAGAGGGATAAATGGATCTTGAGATGGATTGGAAGCATTATATGGAGAGATGCTAAGATCTAAAGGGGGAGAAGAATCTATAGTAGCATGCTTTGGAACAAGGTCTTGACATGTTTTGACTTGGGGAGGGTGATGGGATGGAGGAGGTGGAAGCTTCAACTTGAGTGAATCGAGGGATGAAGGAATCATGAGACTTATAATATTTAGGTGTGTATTGACTTGGATGGAATGATGGTGAGTGCATGGCTCTTGGAGATTGGGTAGCTTGATTTAGAGGTGGGGATCTATACTTTTATGTAATCTTGTTGATCCATGCAAAGAAAAGCATGGTTTTGGATGGGATATGGGGATTATAGAGTTGGGTAAATGTGGGAGGATGAGATGGATTTCCCTTGTCAAAGGTAGAGGAAGGAAAAGAAATGTGAGATGTATTAGGATTGGATATGGTATGTTGTGGTGGAATAGATGGGGATATGGGATTGTCTTGGTAAGTGGGAGTTGGATTGTGTGAATTGGATGAATGTGGGATTGGATTTGTGTGAATAGAATATTTATCCATGATGTTTGAATGAAGGTTTGTATTTGGATTAGAAGAAGATCTAGATGAAGATTTGAATTAGGAGTACAGATGAAGTGAGATATTTGAGGATGGATGAAATATGAACTTAGGACTAGGAGCAAGTTTGGACTTTATTTTTTATTTGAGAGGCCAGGGCCTCAAGGAATTTGATTTGATTGGATTGATTGATTAAGATGGTGGGGCCTCAAATATTAGAGTTGATTTGATTGATTTTGAGGGTAGGATCTCAAGGATTTGATTGATTTGATTTTGGATTTGAAGGTTTGAGACAAACCTAGGTGGAAAAGACCCGATGATGGTGCAAATAACGGATTGATTTGGATGATGATCTTCTTCTACTAGGAGATGGACTTGTGATCCCAATAAAAATAGGATAGGATTAATAGAATTAATTACTTGAGACAAACTCATGTTCTCAATGCAATAATTCGATTAGATGTGTTTTCTAATGATGAAGGTCTATGTAACACTTTTGATTAAAATCTTTCAACCTAAGATGGATTAAGGAATGAAAGATGATATTTGATTTGATTACTCTTGATTATGCTTGGATATGGGTCAATCAAGACAAGATTTGATTAAATTCCAAATGATGATTTTTCTCCTTAGTTCAAAGTAGAAGATTTTATGGAAATTTGGATTAGAAGATGATGTGGATATAGATTAAAATTTAGAATGAAAGAAATTTAGAAGATAAATGAGGGATATTGGAAGACAATTGAATGGATTAAATTAGGATTTTATTGGAATGAATTTGGCAAGTGGATTAGATTAGAAAGGTAATGATGTGATTATATTAGAAAGAAAATGAATGGTGAAATTGGATTAAAAAATTAGATGTGATTTATGAAGGATTACCAAGATGAAGATTATGACCTTTATTGAATTATTAGGAAAAGGATAAAGATAACTTAGAAGAATGATTAGATTAGAAGAATGATTAGAATGATTAAGAAGAATCATAAATATGACTTAGAAGAATGATTAGGAGGATTATAATAGAATAGGAAGGAGTTAGAAGAAGTGATTAGGATAATTAGAATAGAATAGGAATGACTTGGAAGAATTGATTAGGATGACTAGGAATAGAATAGGAAGGACTTAGAAGAAGTGATTAAGATTATTAGGATAAGTGATTAAGATGATTAGAATAGAATAGGAATGACTTGGAAGAATTGATTAGGATGATTAGGCATAGAATAGGAAGGACTTAGAAGAAGTGATTTAGATGATTAGAAGAAGTGATTAGGATGATAGGAATGATTAAGAAGGAAGATGCTTAAGATGATTAAGAGGTGATGACTAGGATGATTAGAATAGAGGAATGATTAAGGATTTAAAGGAATGATTTGGATAAGAAGTATGAAAAATATGATGAAGTTGATAGATGGAAAAGTGATGTGGAGATGATGTGGAAAGCTTGACTAAAGACAACTAACTAAACAAAATGTTTTTGTTGTTTTTGAAATGATTTTTTTTTTGAGCTTTTGAGCTTTTGAGTTTTGTAATGTTTTTGGGTTTTCAAAATTTATGTGTGTGTGTGTGTGTGTGTGTGTGTGTGTGTGTGGATTTTAAATTTTTTTGAAGTTTTTGGATTTTTTAAAGTTTATGCTTTTTTGGATTTTTTATTTTAAAATGCAAAGAAAAAAAATGAAATTATAGACAAGCACAATTGCTAAGGTGTAATTTGGATGGTGTGTCCCCTTTTGGCTGTAAATGGAGAAGGTTTTAAACATTCAAGCACATCAAACACACCAATAATCTTATTGAGGTTTCAACTAGGATATAGAAGCTCAACTAGGGGAATGTCTTCGATATACGCAAGGTACATGAGGCCCAAATCCATAGATGAAAGAGAATAATGTCACACAGTCAGGAGGAGACGGTAACCCAAATCTCTACCTTCACTTCCCAAAGGTATAAACTTCTTTGGGGCTTAGCCAAGAGTGACAAGATTCTACTTCCAAGAGAGGTTTCTTTGGATTCACCTCTCACTATTTATACCCTATCAGAACACGGGAGTTGAGGTCATCCCTTGAGGTGATCAAATCCCCAAGAAGGCCCCCTAAAAAGAAAACAAGACCACATATTTCTTGTGCACTCAAGATCACCTGAAGGCATGAGAGGAGAGAATACATACGTGGCCTTGGGGTTTAAAAGACACTTGTTCTTTTTAATTCCAAACCCAAATGTGAGGGTTAATTTTAAGCCCAATTTTAAAATGTGTGGAAAAAACTTCAAACATATTGTATAAGGCTAAAAAATAATTACAAAATCAGATTCCTTGCATTTTTTTGATGAATTTTAAAAGAAATTTACAACAAAATGATTTTTTCTGCCCAAGTTATGAGTGTTTGAAGTTTGCAAAGAAGGGTCAAATTGGAATGCGTGCACCTAATTTTTTTATGATGAATTTGATAAAATAGTTTTTTGATCTAGATAGAGGCCTGAATCATATTTTTGGCACTTTTTGAATTGTTAAAATTGGAGTTCGTATGCAAAAGTTATTAATATTTTCATGAAGTGGCTCATTTATGGGTTACAAGGAGATAAAGGGCTAAATAAGCCCCTAAAAGCTAGCCCCATGTGACCATAGGCTTGGACAGAGGGGGATAAAGTTTTAGCAAAGCCTCTGGTCATCCATATGACCACGGGCTAAATCCCTGTAAAATAAAAAATAAAAAATAAAAACAAGAGTCAATGGGCCCTTGGTCTACTGGTGAAGTTGAATGGCTCACATCGAGCCCACTAGGGATCAAGTCTTACTGAGTGCAAGGCTCCAACATCATAAGGGATGAGGCTGGAATCATGCCCTAGGTGAAATTGGCAACGTGGATGCTCCTCAATCTTTGGCTCTAAGCCGAAGAGGTTTCTGGCACGAGTGGGCCCGTATCGGGTTCCTAAAATGTCTAGGTGGCCTTCGCTGGTTAGTAGCTCGCAGGCTTCATGCCTTGCTGGGTTGCCTCGTAGGTCTGAACCCTCCAACAACAAAAAAAGAAAACAAGATTAAGCACTCATTTTAAAATTTGACATTTGAAATAATAAAGATAGATTGTAATTTTTATTAAAAATAACATAAAAAAATTGAAATGCACATTTTCTTTTTTTTTGTTTTTGGGATTTTACAATTTTATGATTTTTTTTAAAATTTCAGGGGAGTAAACTTAAAATGACATAAAGAAATAAACTTAAACTAAGTTCATTCTTACATTTTCATGCAAACCTCATAAAATAGGGAGAAATAAACATGTAAATATGATGAATAAAACTAAACAACTAGTTTAATCTACTCAACATAAAACAAATGAAAACCTCCCAATATAAGATGAAGAAAATATGTTTGATGTTGTTGTTGAGTGTATGTGGTTGCTCACAAATCCTATAGCATGACAATGTGTAAAGAAGGCTTGTTCAATGAGGAGAAAAGCTCTCAATTTAAGGATTTTTAGGAAAATGGAAAGTTTAGATTCAAAGTTGGATGAAAGGCTAAGATTCTTTAGGATCAATGAGGTGGCCATGAGGTGGAGGACAAGTAGATGCCATGTAGATGACATGTGGATTAGGTTTTGACCATTAAAAGGGGGAAAGATTCTCACACGTGTGAGAAATCTTTGAAAGTGACATGTCCGTGATAAAGTGTAAGAAGGTGTAAGAGGGTGTAAGAGAGCCAAAGTTTCTCACACATGTGTGAGAAACTTGATAAAGTGATGTCTCAATGACAAAGGTCAAGAGATGTAATAGGATGGGAGAACCAAGGTTTCTCACACATGTGTGAGAAACTTTGAAAAATGACATGTCAATGACATGGGTCAAAAGGTGGAAGAGAAAGAGAGAACCAAGGTTTGGAAAGTGACATGTCAATGACATGTAGGAGACAAGTGTGTAAGAGTCACATATGACTAAAGTCACATGTGACTTGGGTGTGGGTTAAGATTCCTTAATCCTTAGATTAAGGTTGTGTAAATGATTATGGATTGATTAGGTGGGAGATTAGGATTAATTAGTGGGAAAGTGGGTTGACCTGGGTTATAAGGATGGGTTAGGTTAGGGAAGTGAGGTTAGGTGAGAGTTAAAGTTAGGATTCATGTGCTCAAATATAATTAAATAAAATATTTAATTCCAAGTCAGATAAGAGGGGATTAATTAAATAAACTAGGTTATTTACTTAATTAAACAAAGGATTAGGATGAGGGGAAATGGGATAGGATAAAATTAAATAAATGTAAATTTATTTAATCAAGGATAAGGGATAAAGAAGATTGTAATTAAATAATGTCAATTTATTTCATTAAGGGTGGAATAAGGTTAATTATTAAATAAATAATAATATCTATTTAATTGGCTAGAATAAGGGTAATTGTTAGGACAATTTTAGGTGTCTACACAAACTTCAGCTAAAACTTGGACTATGACAGAAAATAAATCCGGGTGACGGTTAATCAGCTTGTTAAAAATCTATATGATATACCATAAAGAGGCAAAATGATATTTCAATACAGAATCATAGACCTCATAAAGGCATAATGATATTTCATAAAGAAGCGGCACAAAATTTTACAAAGAAGCAAAACGAAATTCCAGAAAATGTAAAAAATTTTCTGGTAGTATTAAGAAATGCCGCCCAAGTATATTGTGGAATGCCATATGATTTTCCTAGCTTGCAAAATAAAGTTGACAAACCTACGACACCAAAAATCCAAAAATGCAAGAAATGGAACTAAAAATGCATGTCTAGCCCCATAGTGGGTGCCAAAAATGTGTGATCAAAATGTGACAACACTTCTATAAATCATTACACTTGAGAGAATCCATGAGAGAGAAAATCTCAAAAAATGGCTTATAGCTTCCTGTCTATGACATGCAAGAATTTAATCATCATGCATAGTGGCTCTCAAATTTACTTCAATGAGAAACCCTTGCAAGGTGCACCATAGATAAAAGATTCAAAATGATAATGTAAAAATGAAATATCTAAATGAAATGCAAGATCTAAGCTAGAATGCAAATGTAAGAACAAGAAAGAAAAGCTAATCTAACAAGATTACAATACCTCCTAGTTAAGCTATGTGGTTTGAGATAAATGCAATAAGGAAATGCTAAGCTAAAAATGCAAGTAAAGTAGAATTCTCCAAGAATGCAAGTAAACAAAATGATAGCATAACAAATAGCATAGGTCTAAGAGATGCAATAGATTATTAGCCAAGAATGAGGAGAGAGTCTCTTTTTAAAGAGAAACGGACAGTGGAGATTAAGAGGCAAAATACAAGGGTAGAGAATAATCCCTATTTTGACTTTAGGGCACAAGATTCTGAAAGGAAAAATCAATGGACAAGAATGGTTAGGTAGAAATGAGTGGTGAGGATTAAGAGGTAAAAGATATTCCACTTTTGTCTTTTTCTCTTTTTTCAAATTAAGAAATTTCTTTTTTAGGGTAAAGTGGATTTTATTTAATTAAAAGGGGACGTGTTCTTTTAATTAAATGAATATTAAGATAAAGTAGTCAAACTTTAGGATATCATCGAATAAATGATTTAAAGTGATGGTTTGATCAAGAGATAAGATTGATTAAGCATAAGGTAAAGTCTAGTATTTTAAATTTTAATGTTAGAGTGGAGCTCAAGGTTTACTAGACCATTTCTGGGTGATTACAATAGCAAACATCAACTTCCCTAAATTGTCAAGATGAGCATGCCCTATATCAAAGTCTCAATGGTAAGAGATGGGAGATAACATTTAGCTCCAAATCCCAACCTAAGCCATTTTATTGTCTTGAAATAGTGGACAAGTTTCTGATATTTTACCTTTTTGAATTCGTCCAGGTGATGTGAATTCATAAGCCTTTCCCTTGAGCATGATTATCGTTTTGTTAGGTTCAGTTGGTTTTTTCTGATCTTTAGTTGGTTAGTGTGATTGTTGTGAAATGATTAAATAATTTACTAAAATTTATTTTGTGGTTTGAATAATTAAATCTTATTAAATATAGAAAATTAAATGTGAAACTATTTAATTAATGAAAATTAATTAAATATATTTATTAATTAAAAAGACTTAATTAAAAGTCTAATGGTGGAATTTAAAGATTTAAATAATTATTAAATTCAAATTTAAAGTAAATTGGATAAAACAATAATGAAGTGATTAAAATAATATTATTTTAGTTAAAATTGATATGCAATTAGTTGCACATTCAATTTAAATAAATTAAATAAAGAAAGTAATTTTATTAGTTAAGTGAACTGATATAAACAAGAATTACAAAAAGTGCATTGAGTTATTAATTAGAAAATTGAGTAAATCATGCAAAAGAGAGATTGATAAAAATAAAGTTTGTGAAGCTGAGTTGAGTTCCGGGTTTGCATGGTTGAGTTCAAATTTTTTATTCCTTTTTCTTTATGAGGGGGATTTGGTCATTACTCTAGATGATGGATTTGCAAGTTTTGGATGGAAGGATTGAATTGAAGAATTTTTGTGAAAGCTTCGAAAAAATTTAGCATTTTTGTGGTCTTCTTCATGTTTCTTCAATTGGTGGTTTGAGGTAGGGTTTGAAAACCCTCGTAGGTTAAATTCTTTTATTTAAGGTAGATTATTTTCTTCATGCCTATTAGATTTGGTTGATATTTTTTTTGTTGTTATCGTGCTTAGATTTTTGGTTATTAAGCTTTTAAGATCTTATTTTATTAATGCCTGGTATGTTAGGAAATACCATAATTATATCTGGTTTGAAGTAAGATGGTGCTTGATAAACTTTGTGGTAAGATAGTGGTTGATATATAATGTTTTGGGGCAGGGGTTTTTACTTACCCCACCCCATGATAGCCAACCCTAATGTCTACAACTACCATAGCAGCCCTAATTGCTACGATAATTATTGTTGTTAGCAATCGGGGGTTGCTACGATAGTGGTTGCTGATAGCAGCAAGGGCTATCATGACAACTCGTTGCTACAACAGTTATTATCATAGGCAGTCGTGGGAGGATTGCCCTTGCCAACCCCCCTCCCCCTATGTTACCTTTTGCATAAAATTTATTTTATTTAATATTTTTTAAATTATTTTGTTAACATAATAATAATGAAATATTTTTTTAGAATTTATTTCATAAATTAAGTTTCTTTCTTTTTTATAATATTATATAAATTTTAATATTTATTAATATTAATATTGTTTTGATGATTATCAAAATTAATCAAAATTAATATTTTATTAAGGGTGTAAAAGTATGGTTAAATTCTTGTTTGATTTTTATTCATTGGGAAGGAATATTTTTAGTATGTAAATTATACTATTTTAGTAATTATTAATTTAGGAATCAATTTATCTTTTTTTTTATATTATAAATTGATTTTCTTATTATTGGAATTTAATTTAAGAATGTAATTATAGTTTTGTTAGTGATTATTTTTAATAAATTAATTTGTGTAATGGTGTTTTACAAATTAGTTTATTATTATTAAATTCTTGTGAATGCATTTCCTTATGTATTTATGGATTAGGAGGGAATCTTTTTATGTCATCCTTTTAAGAACATTACCAGAGGTGGGGTTAGGGTTAATGTGCTATGCTTGTTTGCCTTGCATACTTCTATGACATTCAATTTCTTTATAACCCAACCTTGTGGAATCTTTGATTTTATTATGATAGAAAATTGGTTATGTGTGTTCATGCGATACGTTGGAACCAAGGTTTGATTTTTATGATTCAAGATGATCTATGAGATATTTTGAGAGTTATGAACTTAGGGTAGGTTATCTAGGTGTTAAAGGGGAAGTGGCTTTCTTTGGAGGCATCAGAGCCAAGAGCCCAAAAGTGACTACCTAGTATCCTTAGTAGGTTACTTAAATAAGTGATAATATAATACATTAAATGGGGTTTTAAAATAAATTAATAAGAACATAAAGATTTGTCGCCCAATCTTGAGTGTTAGTATAGGCTAAGAATGAGAGTGGGAGAAGATGTTTTCCCGTCTAGTAGTGGTGGTGAGTTCTGGCATGATCAATTATCCTTGTCTACATGAGAGGATTTTAGGTTTCGTGTGTGTTCACACTTGGAAGTTGAAGTCGAGTGAGATCGTTCCAAGGGGTTGACATATATGATGACACTTCCCTAATTTCATCTTAGGTTTCCTATGTGTGTTGATTACCTCTGGATTAGTATGTTTACTTTTGAGTTATTGAGTTGTACCCTTGAGATAGGAACTTATAGGACCCTTTCTTAGTATTACCTGATGATTGATTTTTGGCATTATTATCCTAGTGTGGTATAATGTTATCTCATCAGCACAATGGGAGTGGTACCACAAGTTTCCATGAGGTCGAGAGGTAGTGATTATTTTACCATTTGAGACTATGATGTTCATGTACCAGTGTTGGACGATCCTTGATGCATTTTCTTGTTATCATATCTTCTTGATGAAGGGTACTCCCCTTATTAACACAAACACACATAACAAAATTGAGAATAAAAATGAATTGTAAGGACAAGAAATAGGCTTTTTATTATCTCCAATAAAATAGAATTAAAATGTTCAAAAATATAACATGCATAGCCACATGGGAATTTTCATCACAATATTCTGTAAGCCAAAGTCACCGGATGCATCTCCAAAAACTACCCTAGATAACCCTACATGCCTTCACTACATAGGCAATTTTAACCATCCAAGAAGGTTCTATAAATTTTAACCCTAAATTTTGAGGTTGACCATCCCTAAGATATTATTATTTATTTTTATTACATTATAATAGTCCCAAACAACTTTTGGAACTCAAAAAGATATTTTGAAGAAATTTTATATTCTTCCATTTTAGGTAGCACAACTTTCGAAGACCATAACGCGTCACCTATTGATTGGCTATTATAACCCCATTTTGGAAATGACACGAAGTTCTTTACAACATCTAATTTTTGCAAGCTCCAATCAACTAAGGTTTTGACCTCTTTTAGAGCCTCTAAAGTCTTCAAAACTAAGTTCAAAGTTTTCATACCCTACTGCCAATACTGAAAATTTTTAATATCTTCAAAACTAGACTTGATCTTGCAATGAAAATTTATTGGCAAGTTGATATAACCAAAGTGAACCTCTAGGGAAGAAAATAGAGAATTCTGAGCTCAAACAAAAAAACTTACTAAAAATAATAAATTTCCCAAAATAACAGCTATGCACAAGATAGCCCTTATTGAAAAGAAACCAGAAAATATTTTTGGGTGATGCAAGATTGACCTTACACCTAGGATGCTCTTGTATCATTTCCTTGGAGATTTTTACCTATTCTTTCTTTATTTGTACTTTGTACTCAATTGTATTTACATAACATGTGACTTGTGTGGTGAATGTGGGTTATCATGTCTACTTTATAGTTTAGATGTATTTGTTTATTTTTGAGATGGTGTAATATGTAGAAGATTTATATAATTTTTGTACTTAGTAGATTAAATTGTATTTACGTAATTCTACATTAAGGAACCCTTAAGATTTTTAATCTGTAATTGAGATTGTGTATATGAGTATAGATGGACTTTATGTTTTACTTTTGCTTTGTTATTTAATATTGTTTGTAAACTCTAGTAACATGTTTTAGGTTAATTTCTCCTGGGTTCCCTAGCGGGGCATACACTTGGTATCAGAGCCCATGTTTCTACACTAGGAACTATGGGAATTTTGTATGCCCATTAGGTGTCTAGTTGTTAAAACATGAAACAAAAACTTAGACATATAACACTCTTGTATTTTAGACTATTGCTTCACAATTTCTTCATGTCTTACTTATTTGAAATATTATTCTTCTTATTTGAATGTTGTAGGAAAGATGGTCACTGAGACTCGATTTGTTGCTAGAGGTTGTAGTGGAGGCCTTAGTAGAGGATATGAAAGGAGTGGGCTTCCTATCCCTCCTATGAGTCATAGAGTTTAGGAGAGAAGGGAAGAGAATAGTGGTGAACATCATGGTGATTTAGGAGAGCATAATGCTATATATATTCTCTAGACTATTCTAGAGCATCTACTTGTGCAAGACAAGGATGAATAGGAATCATCACACCATTTTGATAATGAGGAGAGATAGAGATCTAGGAGTCCAAGAGGAAGGGACACTACCCTCATTCAGGGAGCCATAAAGACCAATCAGATGAGAGACCTTCTGAGATCATGACTACCTCATTTTAATGGTCTTGGTACTAGTTTTGACATAGAGACTTGGATCATTGCATTAGAACATTTTTTTTCCATGCAGCAGTTTGATACCAATGTTAGGGAAATACGTTTCATTATGCATCTTGAAGGTTTTCTAGCTTCTTGGTGGAAGATTGAGGAGAAAAATTTGGAACTTACCATGGAGACTGTCACTTGGGAGATTTTTCTTGAGAACTTCCAAGAATGGTTCTTGTCTAATCATTGGAAAAAATAGCATGCAGATGAGTTCCATGATATGCAAAAATTATTTATGACTATTTAGGATTACGAGCGTTGTTTCTTTGAGCTCGAGCCTTATGTAGTATTTAGCGATAAGTCACCACTTATGTTGTAGCACTTGATTAGGGGGCTTAATGGTCATGTTATTTGAGGAGTCAAGGTTCTCAAACCTAAGACCCTCAAGGAAGAAGTTATTAAGGCTAATTTGGTAGAGGCAAATTTGGTTGTAGAGCATGGTGGACAGGTGGGAGTTAAGACTGGTGTTCCTACACCTTCAATCCATAGAGGGAATTAGACCCAAGGTGAAAATAACTTTAGGAAACCTCCTCCCTAATTTTTTAATTAGTAGTAGAAGGGGACGAACCTTCTAGCACATAGCAGTGGTCCTCAATCTAATAACTTCCATAACTTTCCACGCAATAGGCGCAACCATTCCAGTCAACCTGCACAGAGCACAAATTCAGTTGCTAGTAGGGACATTTTTCAGAAGTACAGTGCACCCTCTTTTGGGAGAGGTCATGGTAGAGGTAATGATTATTTCTCATATGGATAGTATGGTCACATTGCAATGAATTTCCCTCAGTGTGCATCACAATTTTCAAGATAGAGACCTATAGCTTCTGAGCCTATAGTAGGGGATGTTGGTATATCTCATAGAGTATTTGCAGCAGTGGGTCATCATCAGGTAGAGCATTAGGGAACTGTGGTAGAAACTTCATGTGCTACTAGAGTTATTTCTCTTTCTATCTTATTTGATTCACAAGCTACAAATTCTTTTATATCTCCTTTTGTAGTAGAGAAATGTGTGGTAGTGGAAATAAAGAAAGACATTGGTTGGAAAGTAGTGTTAGTCTCTCAGAAAAAGATATCAACAATGTCTCTAATGCATAAATGTGAGTTGAACCTGGGTAAATTCATTACCTCAGTTGATATTTGTGTGATTCCTTTGGGATTATATGATATTTTCCTTGGGATGTATTGGTTAGGTTCTCATGGAGCTAGCATTGATTATAGATAAATAATAATCAAATATAAGGATGATGTTGGAAAGGATTGTGAGATTGTGGAAATTTATCATCTTATATCTCTTTGTATGATTTATGCTATAAAACTCAAGAAAAATGTGCAAAAGGGTTGTCAGGTATTTTATATAACTATGAATGAGTTGGATGAAGTTGAAACTAAGGAAAAGACTCTTGATCATTCTACGCTTAAGGAATTCACTGATGTCTTTCCTAGTGAGATTTTGGGTATGCGACCAAAGCATGACATAGATTATTGCATCAATCTTGTTCTAAGAGAACAACCTATATGTATAGCTCCTTACTAGATGACTACACAAAAGTTGAGTGAGCTTAAGCTCCAATTTGGAGGACCTTTTGGTAAAGGGTAGTATTCAGCCAAGTGTTTCACCATGGGGAGAACCTATACTCTTCGTTAAGAACAAAGATAAATCTTTATACTTGTGCATCAACTATAGATAGTTGAATAAGGTAACAATCAGGAACAGGTACCCTTTTCCAAGGATTGACGATCTCTTTGATTAGATAAAAGGGGTCAAGGTATTCTCAAAGATTGATCTCAAGTCATGATACCATCAGTTACACATCCAAAATGTAGATATTTACAAAACTACATTTCACACTCACTATGGACATTATGAGTTGACAATGGTTCCTTTTGGTCTGACAAATGCTCCATCTATTTTCATGTACCTAATGAATGGAGTATTTTTTTCTTACCTTGACCATTTTGTTCTTGTCTTCTTGGATGATATATTGACATATTTTAAATCCATAGAGGAGAATGAGGAACACTAGTTTTGTAGTGTCTTCATGACAATCAATTGTATGCCAATGCAACAAAGTGTGACTTCTTTTAGTCTAAAGTTCAGTACTTGGGGTATGTAATCATAGGTGAGGGTGTTTCAATAGATTCTTCCAAGATTCAGCCTATAGTAGATTAGCTAACCCCTGCCAAAGTATTTGAGGTTTGTAGTTTTATGGGCTTGGTAGGATATTATTGCAAGTTTGTTAAGGACTTATCTAGGGTTGCATATTAAATTAATTCAAGTCAAAGGAAAGGGGAGAAGTATGTTTGGATAAAGAAGTGTGAAGAGGATTTTCAAAACCTCAAGAAGTGTCTAACCAGTGCACCTATCCTAGAAATACCTAAATTAATGGGTGATTTCATGGTGTTTGATAATGCTTCTTTGGAAATGTTGGTTCCTCAAACTGGAATTTACACTCAACGAGACACCAATATACCTAAGAGTAATTTTTAGGATGGGTTAGTTCCAAATGTGGGGATATCAGTAGGTAATTGGACCAACTATAGGGATAAGACTGCCCTCTTCAATTCTGGCTCTACAAAACCAAGGCGGGTGTACCTAATCCAGTAACATATGGCACTTTTAGGACTTTAAACTGGATTGAACAAAGTAGATGATAGCAAGAAAGTATTAAATGATAACCAGTCATTCATTGACTCTCCATTGCTATGATGGAACAAAATGGCCTTGTGACCTCAAGACTTTGAGAGATTTTGGGATTGGTAATGATTAATACTTGTGGGATGTAACACACCATATCAGACACATCATTATAGAATTTACTTGCTTTTGACCAGTGCCTTATCCATTAGGCCAGAGTCTCTAATGCATAATAGAATATAGAATCCAACTACTAATCTTCATCATAGATCCAAACCATAAATATAAATACCCAAACCCACACTGCTTACAAACATCCCAATGAATCTATGCTTCATCTAGAGCATCATTTAATCTGATCCTAAATCAGAACTAGAGAATGACAACACATGCATGGATAAAACTCCATACAATGAATTAGAAAATTCAAAACTCATTAGATGGGCACAAATGGAGAGAAAAGAGAAATGATATTTATATTAAGTATGAGGATCATGCCTCTGTATACACCTGCTTCAAGATCTAAACCACTTCAATAATATGCAAAAGACCAGAAGCTTTCCTTTGATATAACAATGCTATCCAATACAAGGAACTGCTACATCCTAATGGAACCATGAAATGACTAAAACTCTAGGAGTTAAGCACATCTTCAAACCCTCTATGGAGACCAGGCTTTCCAAACCTTGAAACAATGGAAGAAACATCTATAAGTAGAAAAGGAAAAACCATCATATTCATCCTCATTTCAACACTTGTCCCTTCTCCCAAATATCTTGAACTGAACCTTTTACAATTGCTCAGAAATCTAATTTTATCTACAGAAATAACCTCTTTGTTTTTCACAAATTTAAGTTGAGTCATTGTTTCTTCATTATGTTCAAACTGATTTGATCCTACACCAAAATGGACTTGGAAAAAAAATTCCTCATTTCGAGACCTTTCTGGCAGTATATGATACTCTATACTTCTGATAAAAATTGCCCCCTAAACATTTAGACATTCTCGTGCAAACAGTTTTAAATATTTCAAATTCTAGACTATAGTCTGCACATTATACATTAATTTTAATCTTTTAAATGATTTTTATGCACAGACCTGAGTGGGCCCCATGTGCCACATGGCACCACCTGATTCACCTGGCTGACCAACTCATCTCCACCTGGATGCCACGTTTCACTCATGCCACTTGGCATTGTCCGATTGGCCTATCGCTTTGCTCTGGGCATCCACCTATTACCTCATTGCCACCTCATCAGACTGCCACTTGTCAGCCTATCCCATGATCGCAAGAGCTGAATTCTTCCCTTGCGATCATGCGACCACCGTCGATCCCCGATGCGCATCTCAAGGTACAGGCCCTACACAAATCACTATTCATCAAAATTGTTCTTACCTTACGTAGGGCCCATCTGCCAACTCACTACCAACTAGGTGCTAAATCAACCTCGATCCACATGTCCGCAAGAAATCCCTCCATCCTTGAGTCCATATTTGGATACCACTATTCTGTGTGCTTTGGGTTATAAACTACTTACTTTCCCCTCTCAACGTCAATGTGGGACAATACCTTTTGAAATTATAATATACACCCTTTCAAAATTATGCATAGTGAGCACCTAGTTGGGCCCACATCTGAGAGGCCCCCACACTCCTTCCTCTACTTCACTTTACCAACAACTTGAGTAACTTTCATTTTAAATGTTTGAAGTGTGCTAAGCAGGGTGAATGTGGGATTAAATCCCCAATACACAGCCCACTGTTTATGCGCCCAAACTCCTCCTGTGCATGGGAAAGCTTTTTCTTTAGTTTATTTCCTTCTTACTCCATCTTGCGCACATCCCTAGCCTCCATGTGTTCCCTCATTTCTTCCCTTGGTGCATAATCCTTCCCTTAGTGTGTAATAAATGGTGCTACTACATATGGATTATAAAATCCCTAGGCAAAATTGAATTCTGGTGGATATGTGACATACCCAACTGGAGAATAGGAGTAGCCTTGCTAATATGGAAAGCTACTAGGCTAAGGAAATGCCAAACCACTATTATAAGTAAGTATTCCTTGGGAACCTACAAGAAAGTGGTGAGCTAATCTGAATTGATTTCCATGCTGGGGAGGAGAAGGCCTAGTCCATGTGGCACCCATTGAAGCAAGACTACAATTAGCTCATCTCCCATCAATCATAGGTGTTGGACTTGCACATGCTCTTCTTGCTGCATCTGGCTCATGGAAAGTTACCATAAAATGCATCTATGATTTGGGGTGCAAAAATTTCTCTGTTGGCCGATGTGTCAAAAAGAATGCACACAACACACACAGCCTCACATTTTAGTGCACCCAACACTTTTCCACATGTTTAGCATGCTTTGATGCATGAAGATCCCTTATTTATGCTCTTAGCCTCTAATTACACACTTTAAACAAAGTATTGCATGCATGATAAAACTTAGCATGTTGGCTTCCATTCAATTCACGTGGGCATCCATTTACATCTCCTTTACATTGCAGGCATCACACGCTGGTATTTCCTTGCACCATAAACAAACCTATGCACCTCTATGTTTTCAAACACTAACTTCAATACTTCTTAACATTGGTCCCTTACATTGGCTGCCTCCATTTATTTTTCTAGTATGTATATTGCTTACACTAGCTTATATATTGCTTCTATTTAAAATCACGCAAGCCTTCATCCTTGTCTTAAGTAGCACCCATTCATTTCCCTCTATATTTTCTCTCAAATGCCAAAGGAGCATTGGGTCCTATCAACATAGCAATAGAATTTGCTCCTCCTACAGGCCGAGGGGATCCCTCAGCATAGACTGGGCTATCTGTAGCTATAACAAGACCATACCGCCCATCCCAAGAATTGCTTTCAACCTAGTTAACACCGTTCAATAGAGCAGGAGTTCCACCATAGCATGTGTTAGTTGAGTCCACACCTTCAATTTCAGTATTGCCACACTTCTCAAAAATTGACATTAACCAAGTCTTTAGTGACTTTCTCTTGTTAATAAACATTTCACTGCCAACTTCTAGGTGACCGATTTGTTTAGGATCAATAGCATATTTTTCCAAAAGAGATGTTACAACTGTCAAGCTCATAAAAATCCCATCTTCCAAATCTGTGTAGAAAGTCATGCAGTCTTGTCCAAGGCCAATTGTATATTTTCCTTTACTCACTCCATCAAAAATCTCCAAGGCATCTTGGGTTGTAGGATTGGTTTTTCGTAGAGTCCTCGATGTTGAGGCTATTTTTAGTCTCCCCAAGTCATCTATTTGGTATAAAACCTGATTCGACAAGTTTGGCTTTAATACATTATCCATATCAGATATTGTTATGCTTCCATTTGGGCTACAACCAATGCCCATTAATATCAGGTTTTTCATGACCTCAAAGCATAAACTCATGCTAGAATCCCATTAAAATGTCAAATTGAGTTCACATTGGAGATCCCACAAAACTATCCAATGGGGGTTGTGAAAACAATCCAAGCAAAGCATCACTTGTCATTGAGTTGACCAAAACTAAATCTAAGAAAAGATTTGTGTAAATTCTTTGGTGCCATGAATTTTTATAATTATTGTTGCAATCCTCTACAAATTGACCATACAAACAGCAATTGGCCTCAGGAACTAGCTTTAAAAACTAATGAAATCAAGTAACTGAGACATAGTGCTGGGTACACACATTCTATGGTTAGCATTCTTCCATAGTGCAAAGTAATATCTAAGGAAACTAAACAGGTCAAAAGATTTTAAACATCCAAGTTGCCTCTTCAGAATAATTCTGCAAATTACCCTATCAAAAACAATTAAATGCATCTGCTTTTGACTTTAAAAATAAGTCAAATGACCTCCTGAAGACCCAAGCTTTTGGGTAGTGGAAGTATGTTACATGGAGAGCATGAATCCAAGAAGGTGGTTCATGATGATCAACCAAACACATTTGGGAGCCCCTTGAAGGTAGCCACTTGGAAATACAGAATAAGAAGATATGAGAAATAACAATTTCTACAAAAGAAAAGAGTTTGGGAAAGTGTGCATACAAAACCCTCAAGATCTGAAACCTTGCCAAATTAAGGTAAATTTGGTCTATAATGTAGGGGTGCCATTTTCTTGATATGACCAATCATGCTATTCAAGATATCACTGTAAGCACTTCCATGATAAGAGTGTTTATCCCTTCGAGTAAGTGGTTTTGGGTCATGTTAAGTGCCTTGATTAGGTCTTTGCATGTATCTGGCTTTTCCCCCTATTTTTCTTTCCTCTGCACCTGATTTTCACTTCAATATGCATTTCCTAACATTTTGGGCCAGGATCCTAAGGTTTTTGACCATAAGGTCAAATTTGACCTTATGGGGTCAAAGTCGACCTCTATCCTGACTTGGTTAGGATTGACCTTGATTTGACCTAGTCAAGTTTGAGCTTGATCTTGACCCCCCTGTCCAAATTTCAATTTTCCTTGAATTCCAGGTGTCGAGTTTCAGGGATATTTGTTTTCCCGCCTCCAGATCGGCCATTTCGAGTTTCAGAATGGTAAATCCTTAAATTGCATTTAATATAGGTATATTTTCTAAAGGTGAGGACCTAATTGGGATTTAATTCTCCAAGGTGGCCCCTCTAGAGGATTGTGCCCTAGTTCACTATAAAAAGAGGCCTTCCTCTCTCATTTTCATATCTCATCTCAAGCAATTGCAATCTCTCAAGCTCTCAAGTGCAAGCAATAATTCAAGCATTCAAGTGTTCAAGCATCCATCCCTCAAGGAGATCCATTGATAGCCATTGAAGGATTCAATCTCTTTGGAGCCCCCTTGAAGATCCATCCTTCTACATTCATCCAAGCCTCCTCATATGAAAAGATCAATTCAAGATTGGTGTTGAAGATCAAATGCCATTGATTGGAGACATCCTACATTCATTCTACATCCATTGAAGCATTCCTATTTGTGGATTTGAGGATTTGAATCCTCTACAAGGACTTCAACATAAGCGAGGTGAATTGTTTCAATTACTTTGTTTATGCATACTACATTTCAATTCAATTTCAAGGTTAATTCCTAAATTGGGGTTTGACCAAGGCAAACCTCCCATACAAACAAAACCCCCATTTTCTTGCAGGTGCAGGTGCAGAATTTCAGATCTGAGAGCGGATTTGGATACCATTTTCAACAAAATTCCAAGATCTACCAACAAAGTCAGAATCAAACTTCAAATAAAGAATCTAGCCTTTGACCTTTTATGAGGGTCGAAGACTACCTGCTATCAGAAAGATAAAATATTTCTAGGTTTTCTTCGTCTCAGCATTTCCAGTCTGAAATAGGTTGAAAAATTGCCCAAAAGTACACATAGACATCAAAAATTGACATTTTCCAGATTTGCCCTAATTTGAGGTTAGTATTTGTATTTAAATTATTTCAGATTTCAATCATAATTCAACCATAGGGAAATATAGGGTTTCTCTCTCTCTTTCATATTCTTCATAGATTGATTCGATTGTGCATTAGCCTTTTGGTTGATCAAATTGGATCTCTCCTTTGGGAATTTGGATTCAAGAGTAGATCTCATATTTCCCCCACATACATTATTTATACATTTTTACTTTTGAATAGGTGTGATGCCATTTTAACCCTATTCAATAACATTACGAACAGGGCCTCCGACTAAATTGTGCAACTGATCTTCATTAAAATGTTAGAAACTACAAATGGAATCAAATTGACAAATTACCCAAATGGATTCATCGTGGCTTGAAAATCTTCATGGTGGCACATTTCCATGATTAGAATATAGAGGAATATTCAATTATCCATTCCACTCAATCTGGTGCAAGTTGCAAGACTTCAAAGTAGGGCATTCAGAATTATGCACCTTCACATTCTAAGAAGCTTAATTAATTTAAAACATAATTGCTCTAGAAAACCTATCATATGAACTCATATAAATCTGCAAGTGAAACTAAAACTTCTCTCTCATGCCTACAACACCTCAGACCCATCCTTATATCATGAAACACTACTAGGTCAAAGATGCAAGCATGCAAAGTAGGCCATTTTCTACAATCAAGCAATATGTAGAATGCGGATTTAAGTGAACACCTTTAAACAACTATCTCCAAAACTCATCAAAACTGATAACTGAAAGTTGTGACCCATTACATCTACCCCATGATAGGTTTTTCAAATTGTCCCCCATTAGTATCTCATAAAAATCATAGGTCACACTTTACTTGCACTTCAAGTAAGCATCTTCGAAAAGTTTTCAGGGGTACTCACCTTGCCTTCGAGAAAATTTTGAATTGGTCACTCCAAATTTGGGCCAAATTTGAGAGTACCAACAGGAAGGTCTAAGAGCGGTCCTTATATAGGAAGGATGTGTGATTTCTTATGAATATTGAAAACTAAAGGAGAACGAATTGAACTATCCTACACATGATCTTGAGTTAGTAGTAGTGGTTCATGCATTAGTCTGATGGGGACATTTTCATTTGGGACATCGATTTGAGCTTCATAGTGATCATTGTAGCTTACAATATATCTTTACCCAGCTTAATCTAAATGCTAGGTAGAGGTTATGGATGGAGTTTCTTTGTGAGTATGACTTTGAGGTTAAGTAAATCTAGGGTAAGGAAAATGTGGTAGCTAACACCTTGAATCACAAGAGGTATGAGATATCAGCCTTGAATCTTGGTGTAGATTGTGGAGTCCTATAGTCTAGGCACTTCCTGCAGATATTTGGTACAAGGAAGTGAGAGATGAGGTTGAGTCATGAATACCTTTGGAAGGAAGGTTTTCAAGTTATGTTTTGGAGTCAAATAGTATTTTGCATTATATGAGCTAGACATATGTACCTCCATTAGATGATCTTTGTACCTTGATTTTATCTAAGGCTCATCATGCACCTTAATCTCACATCTAGGTATCAAAAAGATGCATGCAGATCTTTGATAACTATATTACTAGTCCAATATGAAATGTGAAATTGCTGATTTTGTGGGAATGTATCTAGAATGTCAGAGGGTTAAGGTAGACCACCAACATCCAGCAAAACTTTTACAGCCTAATCTTGTTCCATCATGGAAATGGGATATCATCTCATTGAATTTCATTGTAGGTTTTCCTATGACTCCCCACAGACATGATACCATCATGGTTACTGTTGATCGGTTGACCAAAGTGGCACACTTTTATCCTATGAGAGAATCCTATATAGAAGCTTCAGTAAATAGGGTCTTTATGCAGGATATTGTGAGATTACATGGTATTCCCCGTAGGATTATATCAGATAGGGATCCAATTTTCATTTTTGCATTTTGTACTTCCTTATAGCATGATCTTGGAGCTCAGCTAAGTTTTAGTTT
>BSBK01002660.1:210000-422500 GCA_027943335.1 Chamaecyparis obtusa | reverse complement strand
TTCCCACTATAATCCTCTTTTGTCTCCTCATCACTAGTAGCTTTACCCTTAAGAAAGGGTTTTTCCATTTTTTTTCTCTTAAGGAGATCATAAACCAGAACCATAAGACCATGGTGTGAAGCATGATCCCCATGCGGGTCCTTTTGAAGTTCTTTAATATTATGGTTAAAAGAAAAGTAAAGATAATAAGCTAATTTTTTCCTCATGCTGAAAATGATTAAAAATTGTAAAGTGATACTCATAAGCTCTACTAAACCTACCATCCAGGGTAACATAGCTAATAACAGTGAAAAGAAAAAACCTCCAAGGCCTACTAATACGCTTTGTATCATGATAAGATTTATCACCTTTGACAAGCTGCAATCTTTCCTCCTCCATATCTAAAATTTGTCTGGAGCCCTGTCATAACTTCTTCTATCTTTGTAGAACTTACAACCCTCCTTTGACAAACCCATGGCTTCCACAATAATATCTTCATCAATTTCCACCATCTAGTTCCCCATCTTAATCTTACCATTCTTCCAATTATCGATGAAATAACTGGTAATTGAAGGATTAATGCCATGAAGAGGTTCCATGAACATGTCCATACCTCCCTTTGGTAAAACACTCCACACTTGAGCATTCTACTTCCAATCCCTGCAAGAAGAAGGTTCACCCCTTTTCTTATTTCTTCCCATATCTTTCTCTAATATTTTTCCCCAACCTTGAATATTTTTATCTTTACCAATAACACAACAATAACTGATGGAGCTCCTTTTTTTGATGTCTAAAAATACCAATAATCTATGTGGTTTCACATGTTTAGTACTCTTTGTAAAACATGCTCTATCACTGCAATAATGATTCAATGAGGAATTTAAAGTTTTATTTATAATGTTAACTCATCTTTGTTTACTCTAGATATGATCCAACTCTAGCCAAGATCTCACCTCATGCAGAAGATTTTCCTCCCCTACCAAGTGATGATGTCATCCCTACTACAAGCCTTATTAGTTGCCTAGTCAGGTATCATGTTGATTTCTCTAAAATCATGGGTTACAATACACAAATCAAAATAATTGAGAATATCTTTTGCCACCTTGATTGCTTTATAAATGGACCAAGAGGTGGGATTCCTATTATTAAGGTTGTTTATAATATTCATTGAGTCCCCCTCAACCCATACTTTATTACACCCATATTCTTTAGCAAGAATGATACCTTGGTAAGAAGCAATCACTTCCACCACATGGTTTGATTGATTTCCAATAGGAATAGATATGATATCTTTACATATCCCATACTCATCTCTTAAAACCACCCACATCCAACAATTCCTAGGTTTCCTTTTGAGGCCCCATCAAAATCTATTTTCACCCACCCATTAGGTGGGAAATCCCATCTAGCTTCATTCCTCAAATTGATTTGATTGACAATATTCCTTCTACCTTTAATTTTCAAATTCTCAAAAACTCTTATATCCCATTGATCCTTAACAATGCCAATTTTTCCTATAGTCATAATATTATCCACTATATATCTTTTCACATTCTCAAAAACCACTTGAGAGAAAGAAGATTGATATCTAAACACCTTGTCATTTCTCTCCTTCCAAAGACCCCAAAATATGTGGGGTAAGGAAATAGTCCATAAATTTTTCACAGAACAATTCTTAGAAGGACAAACCCAAGATAAGAAGACATTTTGAATATATAAAGGAAACACCCAATCCAAAATGAAGAGCTCCATGAATTTGGTCTAGGGATTATCAACAAAAGGACAATGCATAAACATATGATTAATTATCTCTTCCTCCTATTTATAGAGATAGAAAACATTAGGTAAACAGATCCCTCTGGTTTTTAAATTATCCACAGTAAGGATTTTGTTTTGGAGCATGGTCCAAAATAACATGTTGATCTTGGGGGTAAGACCTTTAATCCAAGCTTTGGCTCACCTAGGAGTTTCCAGTTTAGAAAATTGTTGATTATATAACAAAGCCACACAAAATTTACCATCAGAAGTCAGTTTCCATATGAGATGATCTTACTCCCCAACCTTGACCAAAGAGTTCAATATTTTATTTAACTGCCTTAGATATGGATCAATAAAAGAGAGGTCCTTCCAATTTTCAATCTCCCAATAATTGACAACTTTAACCCCAACTAAAATCTTACATTGGTCCACAAAGATTTTCCAATCAGGGTTGTCATGTAAAGGGTGATCTAAAATCCAAACATCTTCCCAAAAATTAATGGAGTTCCCATTACCAACCTTCCATTTGACTCCCTTACTGATGAGGTCTTTAGCTTTTGAAACATTATTCCATATATTAGATCATCTAGGAATAGAATCAACCCTAAGGAAATTCTATAAACTAGAGTAGTCACCCATAGATTTATTCTCCCAAATATTGTTCCATTCCCCCTTCATGTTATAAGCTCTCCAAATCTTCTTAGCTAGGAGAAACTCATTCATTTTTCTCAACCTCCTTAACCCCAGGCCACCTTTAATGAGGGGCTTACAAGATTTATCCCAGGCAATTAAAGACAACCTTTTTTTTCTCCACTCCAGTCCAAAGGAAGTTCCTTTGAATTTTTTCAATAGCCTCAGCAAATTTAGCTGGAATTTTAAAGATACTAATAACATAGAGAGGTATGCTTTTCAAAGTAGTTTTCAATAACTGAATTTTTCTAGCTTGCCTCAACAAAGTTCACTTCCATTCAGCCAACTTCTTATAGAATTTATCAATCAAGGATCTCCAAAAGGACACTAGGAGATCTTGACAAAGAGGAAGACCCAAGTAGGTAGCAGGCATACTACCAATCTAACATCCCAAGATTTTTCTAATCTTTAACTATCTTTTTTCAAGAGTGTTAAAAAAATAGATATAACTCTTAGTTCAGTTGATAAACTTTCCTGAAGCATCCCCATAACTATTCAGAGCTCTTTTAAGATTTCTAGATTCCTTCATCGAAGCTTCTCCTATAACAAGCGAGCCATCAACAAATTGTTGATGAGAACAAATTTGATTAGCTGATGAAGGTTTAGACCTTTAAACTCCCTTATCTCAACAAGACAAGTTATGTATCTTCCAAAACATTTAGCCATAATTACAAAAAGTACAGGGGAGAGAAGATCACCCTATCTTAATCCCCAAGAATATTTGATGAAAGGGGTAGGGGACCCATTAACTAACATAGAGAAAGTGGTTGAAGAAACCAATTATATAATAAGATAAACACTTGTGAAGCTGAAACCAAAAGAAAGAAGCACTTTCTGAAGAAAATATCAGTCCACTCTGTCATACGCTTTAGATAAATCCAACTTTAAAATAAAACCTTCCTTCTTAGCCATCACAAGAGAATGAATATTTTCATGGACAATATGATAGATTCTAAAATCTATCTCCCAAGTACAAAACCATTTTTTTACGGAGATATGATTAAGGATAGTAAAGAGAGAATTCTAGAGGTAAGAACCTTTGATATGATCTTGTAGATAGAATTGTGGAGGATAATAGGTCTAAATTTATCCATGGTATCAGCTCCAAGCCTCTTGGGAACAAGAACCAGAAAAGTCACATTAATCTCCTTCAAAAAAAAAATTGATCCAAAAGAATCTTTAAGAGCACTAGTAATATCCTTCTCAACAATAGCCCAATACTTTTGGAAGAAAAACATCTGTAAGCCATCTGGTCCAAGAGCTTTTCTCCCTTCAAAATAATTAACAACCTTCTTAATTTCCTCATTAGAATGGATAGCCATCAAAAAACCATTGCAGTGATCCTCCTTCAAAATACCCAGAATGCACTCCAATAGCTCCCTCTAAGCTTCCATATCTAGATCTTGATCCTTTTTCAATAGATTAAAGAAAACAAATTATCCTCTCACCTAATAGAATCCTCCTCCTCCATGACCCCATTACTACTAACAATCTTGGAAATTCTATTAGCTTCTTTGTGTTTCAAAGTTGACATAAAAAATATTTGGTATTCCTATCTCCTTCTTTCAGCCAAACATTCCTAGATCTCTATTTCCAAAAAGTCTCTTCTTTAGCTATAATATCATGGAATTTCACAAGCATCTCATTTTTAGTTTCTTTAGACACCGTAGTATACCCATCCTTCTAAATATTATCTTGAATCTCTTTAAGATCCTTAAGGATATCATTCTTAGGGGAGAAATTTTTCCCAAAGCTATCTTTATTCCATTTCTTAATGTTATCCTTCACAAATTTAAGCTTCTTGGAAAATTTAAACATAGTTGCAACTTCAATCTTGACTTTCCACCAATCCCTAATATTCCTCTCTAGATCAAGGTGCATGGTCCACATTTTTTCAAATCTAAAAGGAGACAACCTTTTCCCATTTTTAGGATCAACAATAAAAGTAATAAGGTAATGGTCTAATCTTGCTCTAATATGGGTAGATAAAGAGAAAAAATAATGAAGAAATAAAATCATTAGTAATTAAAGCTCTATCAAGTCTCACCTAGATAAGGTCATTGCTAGTTCTTCTATTCATCCAAGTAAACTTGACACCTTGGAGATCCATGTCATGGAGAACCTGATCATTCATGAAATCTATCAAATCCATTTTGTTTTCCTGATTAGGCTGAATACTTCCCATCTTTTCATTATCTTTGATCATACTATTAAAATCCCCTATTATGATCCATCCATATTGATCAAAATTCTATCTCAAAATCTCAAGTTTTTTCCAAAAATTGTATCTACCAAACTTGGTGTTAGGAGCATAAACATTAGTCAGAACCCTAAAAGTACCATCCTTGATGTGTTGAAATCTGATACAGACCAAGACTTCTCTTTTATATTGTCACAATTCCAGTAGGTGGTAATACCCCTTGAGGCTCCATTAGAGTCTTCCCCACTAACCTCCACATTTCTAAACAATTTGATATTATCAACCTTGTCCTTAGCCATCTTAGTCTCTTGAATTAATAAAATATCTGGTTTATTATCTCTAATAATATTTCTAATTAAATCTTGCTTGTGAGGATTATTCAATCCTTGAATGTTCCAAGAAATAATCTTCATAGCTTTTTGAAAGGGCCTACCTCAAGGATGGTTTTCTAGGTGTCATCTATTATATTCATGCTTGCCTCCAAGGCCCGTTTCTTTTAGTTGGAAGGTTTAACTGGGGAGGGCTATGTTTCTCCCACATCTTCTACTCTGCTCCTAGTATTTTTGGATGATAAAGGGTTTTTTTTCTTTTTTTTCTTAGTCCTTCTCTTATCTTCTGATATGAAATTCATATCACACTTCTCTGAGGCTTTATTTATATCCTCCACTTCTCCCCACTTAGGATCTTCCAAGTTAGGAAAAGAACTTTTAACCGCATCTAGGGAATTCTAAGATAGATTGGATAGGAATTGAACTAGAACAATACATTGTTGACCATCTTGAAACTCATTATCATGGTCCTTTCTAGTTAGGGACTAAAAAACTTCATTTGGTTTCCCTAGCTCCAAAAGTTTAGGGATCTCCCATTCTTCTCTCTCATCCGTAGACTGAGATTTATCAATAATTGTGGGACAAGTCTCTTTTTCCTTTCCCTCATCCTTATCTAAGGTATCCAACACCAACATATCAAACTGATTCTTATCTATTTCTTTAGAAGAGATAAATTTTTGATCTCCCCCAAGCCCATCCTTCTTGTTGCCTTCATTATTTTCCTTCTCCCCCTTTTTCAGGTCTTTCTTTCTTCCTTCAGAACATTTATTATGAGATAAGTGCATACTATTTTACCCTTTCTTCTCAACATTTTTAACAACCTGGGAATCCATTTTATCCTTTTTAGATTCTCCCTCTATAACACCTTAATTCTTTTTATTATCCCCTTTCTCCTCAACTATTTATATACCCTGGATAGTTTCTTCTTTCTTACTCACATTGGTGAGATTAGACTTAGAAATATTTCCCTCTATGCTACGTTGACTCTTATCTGTGGGTAACCAAATCTTCTTAGGTTTTTGAGGCATTTTAGGTAGCTTGGAAGGACAACTCTTTCCCCAGTGCCCTCACTTTTTGCAATGGAAATAAGCAAAATGGGTAGATTCATATTCAATCTTTTGAACCCACTTTCCTAATTTAGATTCTATTTCTATTTTCTATAGAATATTAGTTTCCTGAACCACCCCAACATAGATTCAAGTATGAGTAAATATTCTCCTTGAGGATGTGAATAGATCTATAGAAAGAAGCTCCCCAAAAGCACCAACAATTCCAATAAAAACATATTCCACCCAATATTATAAAGGAAGACCTGACAACTTAATCCAGACTGGCACTTGAACCATGAGTTCCTCCTAAAAAGTAAGATTAGGATACCATTTGTGTAAAATCAGGGCATTTCTAACAATCTTCCATGACCACCATAGAGGATATTCCTTTGATCCTCCTCACAGGAGAAAATGAAGGAGAGATAACCCTTAGACATAAAAATCATATCCACTTGACCTTTCAATTGTCATTTCTTGTTAATAAAAGCATGAACAACCTCAATATTCGATGTGATACCAATAAATTTATCCACCAAGGAATTCTCCATTCGAGGAATATTTTGATCAATAATCTGGTCAGGAATAGAGATAGAAAATCTCCCCATGCGAAGGATTCAAAATATTCTTGACAAGCGATAATGAAGAATTACTTGTTGGCTTAATACCAAAGAGAAGACTAACTAGAAGAGGCAACAGACGGTCACCCAAGTTTCCAATCAAAATGTGGAACTTCTATTTAGCTATTCAAGATGATCTTCCCAAAACCAATAATTCTATTGAGGAATGGCATAGAGGATTTAGTGAATTTCTTCAATCATCACATAGCTCAATCTAGAAATTCATCAAAGCAGTGAAAAAAGAACATGGTCTCCAAGAGAATAAAATAGAGAAATATATGGTTGGAGACACTACACAACCAAGCAAAAAAAATTACCGTGAACTCAAAGAAAGACTAAAAAGACTAGTTGATAGTTATTGAATAGGATTAAAATGGAGCCTTAACAATGCACCTAACATTCAACACTATTCATTTATATGTATCTTGAATTGGAATAGCATAAGTAAATTAAATTTGTAAATACTTGAAAATTAATTAGGTTAAGATACATACCTCATCATGAAATAGATTTAGAAATACCTATTTTCTGAAGCCTGTGCAGAGTTTCGGAAGATTCTGCAACCAGATCTGGGACCAGGTGTTATACAACTGAACGTGGACCTGTAATCTAGCTATAAAGACAACATAGTCATTGCTCAATCATTAAATCACAAAATTGAGTATGAATTACCCATTCACATGATTCTATTGATTCGACCTATTGCCTTGTAATTAACTGGGGTGTTTGAATTACTCTCAGAATGAGAGCCAACAACCATAAGACCAAGCTAATACAAAGGATTTTCAAAAGCTTGAAAGATAAAAAAATTTGCAATTAATCTAGAATGAGAAGTGCAATTAATCTAAAAGCCTGAAAGAAATATGAAGATGCAAGTTTAATCTAAATAACTTGAAAGAAATATGATATTAAGCTATGACCAAGTAAGCAAATTACACTAAATATGAAAATGCAATATTAAACTAAATGAAATTAATCTAAATATGCAATAAAATCTTGAAAGTATGAAATAGTTGAGACTAAAAATGACTATAGTTTAGTTACTCTCCAAATTGCCTTTTTTTGAATGAAGAAGAAGGTTCAATAAATAGACGAGCTTGGGAGAGGAATAAAGAGGTTCTTGAAATGAAACCGTTGACTCTTCATTCCTCTTTGAGACAAATATTCATGAATTAATTAATTAAAAGAATAGATTATTGCCACATATGGGTGACCTTTCGAATATTTGAATTATCAATTCCAATAAAGGTGTCTATTCGAATAATCAAGTAAGTATTCATTCCTTTTTTATGGGTATTAGCTAAAGGGGGTGGATTTTAATTTAATTTAAAGCACTTAGGACTTTAGAATTAAATTAATTTATCATAGGGATTATTTAGCTAATAAAGTCAGAGACTTAGGAATTAATTATAGTGTAAGATTAATGTAATTTAGGGTTTTTGCAATTGACATCAAGTCAAATAAAGTCCGGTAGGAGAGAGAAAATTGCCTAGTAAAATAGGACTTTGAAGATGTAAAATTGAAGAAAATGCACCAAAATTGATTGAAATTATTAGGTGCCAATTTTGTGGTATTACATTTGCCCCTCTTTGAATTGATGTGTGAGCAGCGCGTTGATTCAAAGAATAGTCTGATGCGATAGATGAGATTTCAGGATTATCCCCAGAATGGGGCTTAACCCTCAGACATCAAGGTTAGGATGCCAAGACACCAAAATAGATTGAATTGCAAAACCACCTCTAGAATGAGGCATGATTCTCTAAAGTCTAAGTTAGATTGCAAAGACAATGATCTAATGATGACTTGAGAAGAGATCAGAATCAGGGTTAGATTGCCCCAATACTGATTGATCGAATGATGACAGATGCAGATTTAGAACTAGTCTCCAGAATCAGGGTTAGATTGCCCTAATACAAAGCTTAGCCCTTCGAGACCCGGGTTAGATTGTCTAGATAATGGTCCAAAAGAGATTTTGAGAGCCATCTCCATAATGAAGCTTGACTTTGAGGAATTAGGGTTAGATTGCCCCAATACCAAAAAGATTTTGAGAACCATCTCCAGAATGAAGCTTGATTCCCGAGGATCTAAGTTAGATTGCTTAGATACCTAGAAGATAGATGACAAGATGAAAAGATATGAGGCACAAAGATGCCCCTATTTGAAGAGATGCCCTAAGCGGTGAGGACTTTGATTTAGATCAGATTGAAGTGAGATTGGTTCGACAAGATTCAAATGATACAATCATCTTGCCCCCTCAGGAGTGAAATCAAAAGATGACATATTAGAAGGATGATTGACAACAAGAGGTTACAGAATAGAAGCAATCAAACTAGATTCAAGGAGTTACAGAAGCAGTTTGAAGCAGTTGGGAAGTCCTGCTGACCAAGTTTGACCATGGTTGACTAGAGTTGAATAGAGTTGACTTTGATGAAAAAGATTGAAGATCTCAAAAATGATGAAAAGATGAGGATCTAGCAAGAAAATGATGCCAGAAGACTGACTGCACAAGCGTCCAATCCCAAAGGGTCCCAAAATTTAAAAGACAATTTCAAGCTATCTAGAGATGTCAGATTTTGATTTCGATCCTGAAAATGGATTCAAAGCAGTCAATTTAGCCAAGGGTGCAATTTTCATGCAAAATGGAGCACTTTCAAAAATTAGGTCAAAGCTATATAAGGCCCAGAGGGGTCACTTTCAATTCATTATTCACTTTTGTCTTCTTGCGATTTGAGCTCTGAGAGAGAATGGAGGGCATCCCAGTGCACATGCATCGATTTAAGTGCTCTTGATGACATGCTCGGCCACCGGAGTATGATGCACCTGTAAGTAGTCAATAATCCTCCTTGCATTTCAATTTGTACTACTTTCTAGGTTGATTTAGGATAGATCTAGCATGTTTAGGGCCAAGTTCTTCAAGTGTCACGTGAGGAAATAGTTTCCTCGCACCGGCCTAGATCGCCCCTCGTGTGAGGAAATAGTTTCCTCGCATGGTTCAGGGCTTCCTCCCTAGGGTCAATCTTCGAGCTCGTGCAAAGTGCTTGTTGGTGCCACACAAAATTTCTCCATCCCACACAAGAAGAGATCTTGTCTCGCATGAGGGAATAGTTTCCTCATGTGGAAAACTGTTGTAGCATTTGAAAATCTTTCCCAAAATTTGTCAAAATTGCATGAAATCAGCCAAGTAGAACATCGGAGAGTCATGTCTAGCATAGATGTATAGCCTCATTTGTTGTTTATTACTTTGAGAAACCATCATATTGAGATACTGATCCAATGTCGTTGCTTGCTTTGCAAGTTGACTTCCCCGATGTTGCCTTCCGATCACATCACCCAGTGATCACTACATTGGTCCAGAGACTGACAGATGCTGAGACTGCCCACATTGACGGGTTGGGACTAGGATACTTACGTGATATGCCCAAGATTCAGGTAAATCATGATCTTCTTGGTGTACTAGTCAAGCATTTCCATTCAGAGACAAACACCTTTCACTTTCCCTTGGGAGAGATGACAGTTACTCCTAAGGATATATATCAGATCTTGCAGATACCCATCCACAGTGCTCAAGTAGAGTACGATGTACAACTAAGAGTAGGCATAGTAGCATTGAGGATGATCTTCTGAGATGATCTAGTGATGGGCTGGGCCATCTCTTGGGATGATTTGATCATCAAGTATGGTGGTTCTCATCCATTCGTCATGGTTTTAGCTATGTTCTTGAGTTGCTAACTTGCTCCAGATAGAGGACAACACAGACTGGAGTGCAGTTGGGGCTCTATGTTGCAGCGGATGCTGGCTAGACCAGTAGTTAGATTCGGATAGGGGAGTGTATACTCACCCATATGTACCATGAGATGCATGAGATTGTATATTGCGGTGCGAGGACCATAGCGGCAGGTGTCTTCAGTCTTCAGATCTGGGCCTGGAAGCACCTCCCTATTTGTAGGCCTATTTTGCATGATACATGGTAGGCTCTTGAGCCATATATATATAGGTACGCAAGTTTGATGACTTAGCCTTTGTTGGGTAAGATAGAGTAGTGGCACAAACAGCTGGATAAAATGGCAGCTATTATTTGGAGAACTTGGATCACCACTAAGCCCTCGGATGATGCTTGTCAAGAGCTTTCTCATATGTTTGTCTCGCATCCACTAGTTGGGTGTAGTGTTACCATTATTGAGCACTTCCTTGTTACACATGTCTTGTGCCAGTTTGGGAGGCAGTAGGACATTTCTTAGGAGTACTGCCCCTATGCCCGCTTTGCCGATGAGGAGAAGGAGTGGCATCCAAGATTAGATCTAGGTAGGTGCGCTATTGAGGCCAGGATACCAACAACATGATGGGATTACATGGTGGATGTCACCAATGCAGGGATGATGCCTTCATACTGAGATCACATCCTGGCTCATCCATTCCCTAGATTTACAGATCCTACAGGGATGGGCCAGAGAGCACAATAGCAGCCCACTCAGGAGTTGTAGCAGGTACCAGCACATTAGGTACCAGCATAGTAGGGGCCACAGCAGCAGTAGTAGGTACCTTCCAAGCAGAAAATACCACTACAGAGGCCTGGGTAGAGAGCACTAAGGCCACAAATAGGTCAAACAAACATCCCACTAGGACCATGGGGTCAGATGCAGGTGCCGGGAGTAGTGGGTCTTAGCAGAAGTGCACTAGATAGAGGATAGAGGTTCCATCACAATAGCCTCCTTCGATTGATGATACAAATATGCTAGATATTCTGATTGGAGCATAGGCACCACAGCTACAAGAGGCTCTCAGGATGAGCTGTGAGAGGGTTAGATAGGTACAGTGAGAGAGAGATGACTATCATACCTAAGTCATCATACAGGAGACCCGAGTAGCTGATCATGAGAGGGAGATCTTAGAGTTACACGAGATGGTGAGAGCATGGCTAGAGATTAGATATGAGGCTTCTCAGATAGCTTATTATTATGTAGCATATTGCAGAGCCATTCCAGATGTATCAGAGCAGGTGCCTCCATTTTTTGAGTACGTAGGAGCACCACAGAGACCACCACAAGCACCTCTGTAGCAGGCACCTCCACAACAGGAACCTCAGAGACTGATGCCTCCTTCTTAGAGGTTGATGCCACCATAGGCACTAGTACAGGGACCACCACCACCACCTCCTCTAGGTGGTGATGGGTAGAGTTAGCTCATTGACATATATATATTGTAGTCCTCATTTTGATACTGTGCTCAAGTAGCACCCTTCTTTTGTACATGACATTGATTTGATTGATATATATGAGATCGTCTTTTGATATCATTGTACTTTTTTATACATTGCTTTAATGTTGATGTTTTATGAGATGTTTCCTAGATGATTAGATGTATGGATTAGATATGTATGAGATGCACATGCTTCCTTTTTATGATATGAAATGCAATGTATGGTTTATGTATGCTTATAATGGATGCACATGTTTATGGATGTAAAATGTATGCATATGGATGTAAATGAAATGCAATGAATGTGGTACTAATCATCTCATGCAGGATTTTGCAATATATGACAAGTACTAATCAAAAGAATGTTCCAAAGATCAAGAGCGAGGACTGGACACTTGTGCAGCCAAGACTAACCTAGGATAAAAGATGAGAACCTTTGATGAAAATAAGACAATCAAGAGAGCACTAAACACTATCTTAATGCAAGCCTAGAATGAAAATGCAAGCCTAAACTAAATGCCACCCTAGGACTTGGTTATTGACTCATCGCATTATCATCATAGAGTTTTTTGGCAATGGACATTCTCAAGATGCCATACAATCCTCACCGACATTACAATCATGAGAATATGAATATGATATAAGTCTTTGATTTTTCAGAATGAGGTGTAAGCATTAAGGAACAAGAAGCCAAAATGACCTGAACACCTATTCCTTTTGATTTAGCAAGTTAACATATGCATCAAAGCATAACTGCTAGAATGACCTAAATGTTGCTTGTGAACAAACAAACCAAACACGCGAGAGTTCCTTCTTTTGCCAAAGATTGCTCATAGTGACCCTTACGTTCACTTAGCAAGATGAACATTTACAATTTCACTTGTAGCAAAAAGAAGTCACTCAAACAAACAAGGAGAAGAACCAACCTCACCAAAGCGTCCATATAAAAGGAGTCAAGGTACGTATGGCCATCCAATATGAGATGAAGGCTCTTATAGATGGACACCCCTCTTAGATAGATTCTTTGGATCATTGGAACTAAACCAGCAAATAGAAAGCAAAGAAAATCATGCCCCCAGTCTTCACATTTCTCAATCAAGAAAGACATCTTAGATTTTCTTGAGGGGAAATGATAAAGCAACAAAACAAGCACTCAAAGAAAAGCTCAGCACACTGCAAAGGAACACAAATTCAGTTTTAGTTTCAGTTTACGTTTGTGTTCAATTGGATTGAAGTTGAATTAGAAATGTATAATGTTCAAAGTCTCAGCAAGATAGCGATAGCAGGCAGATGCAATGAGAACCACTGGTGACCATCACGAGAGACAAAGTATCAAAAATATATCGAAGCACAAACCAAGTATCAGTAGGTGGACTTAGTGAGAACCACTGGTGACTGATGTAAGGAAGAGATCTCAAAAGAGAGGGGTTGAACAAGAGCTATGTATCAGTAGGGAGGCATAGTGGGAATGACTGGCAACTGATACACAAGAGATCCTCAAGGAGAGAAATCTCAAAAGTAGCTAGGCATCAGCAGGCAGATGCAGTGAGAACCATTGGTGACTGATGCACGATCAAAGTTTCTAAAAGTGAAAGGACAATGCCCCCTAAACCAAGAAGGTGCCCCCTTAATGTAACCAGTTCCAATCCATGAAGAGTCAAGGAAAATCTCGAAGATAACTGAAGGCAAGTGCATGAGCTAGCAAACCAAAGCGGGAAATAGACTAAAGAAGGAAACAAAGGAGGCAAACTAAAGCAGGAAAATAAGAACCAAGCGACGCTAAGATGAGATGTAGCTTCAGGAAACAAGAGGTGCCTCTTTACCAAGTTTTCACCATCTTGGTAGAGATTCTATTTTTTCTACCATGACGCCTGTTTACCAGGTTTTCATCATTGGCACATTTTTCTTTTTTTTTCAATTTTTTTTTGTACTTTTCTCTTTTTTTTATTTTTTTGTATTTTTGAATATCTCATTTTTTTTGTATTTTTTCTTTTTTTTTAATATATTTTTTCAAATTTTCTATTTTTTTTTAGTATTATCAAGGCACCTATTTACCAGGTTTTCACCAGGATAATAGATACATCAAAGCACCTATTTGCCAGGTTTTCACTAAGATGATCATTTTTTCAGGATATTTTGTAATTTTTAGGATTTTTTTAGGATCAATAAGTATGTACATGAGCACATAGAGAATGTCTCAGCCATAGAACTTCTTCAGATGAAGAGCATTGATCGGCTCTTTGAGTTTCTCTCCTTTAGTGGTGGAGAGTTGGTAAGCACCAGATCCAAATGTTGTAGCAATAATGTATGGACCAAGCTAGTTTGGTTCAAATTTCCCTTTCTGGACCCACTGCTATTGATTCTTGGGGTTCTCTCTCAGGATGAGATCACCCACCTGGAATTCCCTTTGTTTGACTTTCTTATTGCAAGCTTTTGACATTTTCTTTTTGCATGCTCAAAGATGATCGAATGCCACCTTCCGACGTTCATCCAGTAACTCTAGCTCTTGTAGCCAGGATAGTCTAATGTCTTCATCAGTGATGAGGCCCTTTAGAGAGACTCACAATGTAGGAATCTTGACCTCAATAGGCAATACTACATCTTCTCCATAAACCATGGTGAAGGGTGTCGCCCCTGTTGGTGTTCGAATGCTTGTTCTATAGGCCCATAAAGCTAGATTAACCTGGAGGTGCAAATCTCTACTAGATTTATGAACTGTTCTGTGTAAAATTTTGAGAATTGTTTTATTAGAAGCTTCTACTTATCCATTACCCTGTGGATAATAGATAGACGACTAGTGCTGAATAATCCTAAACTTGGTGCGTAGCTCTTTCAGGTCCTTGTTCTTGAATTTCCCCCCATTTTCAGTGATAATGGATGAGGGTACACCATATCTACAGATGATATACTTCAGTATAAACATAGCCACAAACTTGCCATTAGCTACAGTCAGAGGCACTACCTCAACCCATTTAGTAAAGTAATCTGTAGCTGTGATGATAAACTTGTGTCCTCTTGAAGAAGAAGGATGTATCTTACCTACCACGTCAAAGGCACATTGCTAAAATGGCCAAAAACTGATGAAAGGAATAAGTTCTTTAGCAGGAGCATGGATCATATTTCCATGAAACTGGCACTGTTTACAAGCCTTGGCATATTAAACAACTTCCTTCTCCATATCTGGCCAGTAGTAACCAGCTCTAATAAGTTTACGAGCTAATGTCAGACCACTCGAATGAGAGCCACAAATACCTTCATGTACCTTAGCTAACGCATGTTTGGACTCATCAGGTTCTAGACACCTAAGGAAGGTCCCATCTAAACCCCGTCTATACAAGTCATTTGCTATGATGACATACCATGAAGCATTACGAATGAGGTGACATTTCTCATTCTGGGTATAGGTGTCTGGAATGATTTGGTCATGGAGATAGGAATAGATATGGTGGTAGCGAGATGAATCATGTCCAATAACTAAATATATCATCCTAGATTCAAGAATGTCATAGGCTGGGTAGCGTAATGTCTCCATCAGGAATTCATGTCTGAAGTCATTTTCTGGCATCTATAACATTGAGGCAAGAGTGGCCATAGCATCGACTGCTTTATTATCTACCCTTGGAACTTGTTGGAAAGAGATGTGTGCAAAATACAGTTTGAGATCATCCACCATTCATTTGTAAGGCACTAGCTTGTCATCCTTTGTTTGATAGACATCATTAACTTGGTTGATGATTAACTGAGAGTCTCCAAAAACCTTGAGCTCATCTACACGCCATTCAATGGCTATCTTCATACCATTGATGAGAGCTTCATATTCAGCTATGTTGTTTGTGCAAGGAAAAAACATTTTATAAGCCTTAGGCAATGAGTATCTTTGAGGTGTTATAAACAAAATGCCTGCACCTGATCCTTGCTGAGTGAATGATCCATCAAAAAACATGCTCCAAGACTGGTGTGTGAGAAGCATGATAGATTCATCTGGGAATTCAATGTTAAGAGGTTGGTGATCTTTCAAAGGAGCTTCAGCCAACTGATCAGCAATTGCTTATGCTTTAATAGCTTTTCTTTCCACATACTCAATGTCAAATTTGTTGAGTATCATAACCCATTTTGCTAATCTACCCATGAGGGCAGCCTTGCTCAATAAATACTTTAGTGGATCAATTTTTGCAATAAGTCTCGTAGTGTCAGCCAACATATAATGTCATAGTTTTTGTGAAGCAAACACTACTGCAAGAAAATCTTTTTCAATGACTGAATAATTCATTTCATAAGAGACCAATGTTCTACTGATATAATAAATAGCTCTCTCTTTATTGTTTTGATCCTCTTGAGCTAGGAGAGCACCCAAAGATGTGTTTGTGGTCAAGATGTACAGTATAAGAAACTTCCCATGAATAGGAGGCATCAAAATAGGTGGATTAGCAAGATACAATTTTATTTGAGTGAGCCCCTTGTCACATTCTTCATTTCATTCATAGGTCACACCTTTATGCAGAGTTTTAGTGAATGGTTGTGATTTATCAGCCAACTGTGAAATGAATCACTGAATAGATTGTAGCCTTCCTTGAAGTCCTCTCATCTAACTAATTTTTTTAGGTGGAGGCATGTCCATAATAGCTTGAACCTTTTATGGGTCAACTTCTATGCCTTTAGCTGAAATGATGTAACCCAAGAGTTTCCTAGAAGTAACACCGAATGCATATTTTTTTGGATTAAATCTGAGACTAAATTGTTCCATGCAGTCAAGAATGGGACCCGAATCTATAAGGTGAGTTTTCCACTACATGCTTTTGGCTAAAGTATCATCCACGTAATCTTCCATATTTGTGTGCATCATATCATGGAAAATGGTAGTGACAGCTCTCTGATATGTTGCTCCAACATTCTTGAGCCCAAAAGGCATGACATCCTAGCAAGAGGTGCCCTAGGAACATGTCAAATCAATCTTTTCTTGATCTTCTGGCACAATTTTTATTTGATTATAGCTAGAAAAGCCATCCATCAAGGAATACATCTCATAACCTATTGTCATGTCTACTATCATATCAATATTAGGCAATGGGAAGTCATCTTTTGGACATGCCTTATTTAGGTCCTGAAAGTCTGTGCATACATGAATGGATTTATCATGTTTGGTGACTGGGACAATATTTGAAATCCACTCTGCCTAATCAATATTCCTTATGAAACCAGCCTTAAGAAGCTTCTCTAGCTCTGCTTTTACTAAAAGTGCCACGTGTGGATGCATCGTTCGCAGCTTTTGTTTGACAGGTTTGATACCTAGTGCAATGGATAGATGATGCATGATTAGATTGGGATCCAATCTAGGCATATCAAAGTAGGTTCACGCAAAGTTTATTTTCTTTCTTTGAAAGAAGCTAGTGAACTCTTCATTTTCTTTTGCAGATAATGATTGTGCTAGATGTATAATTTGTGGAGCAGCCTCTGTACCCAAATTCACTGGTTGTGTCAGCTCAATCAATACTGATGATCTCTCTTGAAAATGGCTTAGGAGCATATAAAGTATCTCATCCTTGGGCACCTCAGAGAGGTTTTCACCCTTGGATACATGTTTTATTTTTACTATTTTTGGCTCTGATACTACCACAATGTGGTTTTCACCATCACAGCATCTATTTTTTCTTCTTTTAATTTTTTGACTAAGATACTTGATATCCACCTCTGTCATGCTGACACTGCTTTCACTGGTGGAAGACATTATAGGTTCAATAGCATGGAGGTAACAGGCTAGAGTGTAATCATTTTAGAATGTTAGGACTTCATTGGATGAGGAGGGGGAGTTCCAGTCGATAAGATTAGGACGGTGGAGTGAAAGAGTAGTAGTGGTTGGTTCAATTGCATTCATGGTATAACCATCAAAAGCACTGATGAGCAAGTCAAGACCTAGAGCGATTTCATCCAAAGGAATGTTTGAATCCCTATGATAACCTATGTTGGAAGTAGAGGATAAATTAATACCGATGGCATCTAATTCGTGCATCCTAATGCTAGACCCTTCATCTACTTCGAGGAGTCTTTCATATACATAAACAGTATCTATGTCTACATCAAAAGTAGTGTCAGACAAAGAGTCAAACTCATATTCATGTGAGTCAGTACTTGATGTGGGAATTCCATTAGCACTAGCAGCATCATCAGACTCATTACCATCTCTCATGGCATTAACAACTTGTTGAAGTTGTTCTTATTCAAGTCCCTTTTGAAAATTTGGTGGTCTATATCGTTCACCTGTAAAATTGGGATCATCATTCAGTTTTTCTTTCCATTGCAAAATATGTGAATTGATGCACTGAAGTGGTTTCATCAGAATCAGTATCAGTATCAGGCTCTACCATATGGATAGGTATGATAGGCTCATTTGGTTCTGCAAGAAGTGTAGCAAATTCTGGAGGAATTGGATATGGGAAAGTATCCTCATCAGAGCTGGTATCTAGATTTACCTCTAGAGTAGTATCTTCAGATTCTGACTCAGGTTCAGGTTCAGGTGCTAACACAAATTTCTTGGTCCCTAAATGGAAGGGAGTCTTTTTAAAGCCTAAGCCAGTAGTGTCTTTTGTGCGGTGACCTGTAGCTTCAATAGGCTTCAACAAACCATTATCATTCATTCCTATAGGACCACTTCCCTTGTATCCAAAGCGCTTCATGATCTTGAAGCCTTCACTATAGGGTTCTTGTTCTAAATCTGGAGGTGGAGCAGTCATTTCAGATGTTTCCTTTCCTTTGTAAAGCCAAGCTGTGATAGCTCTTTCTTCTTCCTCATCCTCTAAAGGTGTTGTAGCCTTGACAAAGGCACCACAATAGACTATCTGAGGAGAGCTAGTGGTAGATTTGTTATTCTTAGAAGGTCTCCCATAAGAACATGGAGACAGAGGTAGAGCAGCTACTGATAGCACAGGTTCAATTTGATATTCTCCCATGCCTGTATCCTTGAGTTTCAAAGTTTGTTCCATTTCTTTAAGCTTAGCATCATAGAACTCAATGGATTCTCTATTAGTTGGAACCAAACTATACATAGATTGTGCAAGGGTATTAAAAGAGTAGTTTGTATTAGTAGGAACAGTGACTTCTGCACTATGGAAAGGAAACTTGATGCATTGATGGTATGTAGACGGAATAGCCTGCATCTCATGAATCCATGGTCTACCCAAAAAGATGTTGTGTGTAAGAGGAATATCAAGGAATTGAAAAGTAACATCTCTCTCAATAGGTCCTACATGGATAGGTAGCACAACTAAGCCTTGGGATTTGTGCTCTTCTTCATCATAATCTTTAATAGTAATCTTCTTGTGGGAATCTACACAATCCTCATCATAACCTAGTTGGGTAAGCAACTTGGCAGAACAGATATTGAGACCAGCACCATTGTCAATAAGCATGTGATGGACATGCTTAGGGCCTATCATGACTTCTATATGCAAGGGAGCATTATGTGGATGGCTCAAAGAGTAATCATCTTCTTTAGAGAAGGACAGATAGTGAGGCGAGGTTAAATGACCCACCATATATTGGAACCGATTGAGATCAAGATATTTGGGGATGTTTGCCTTAGTGAGGGCTTTATATAGAATCTGCCTATGAGCAGGCGAGATCTTCAATAACTCAAAAATGGTAATCTGAGCATTGGTTCACTGGAGCTGATCTAAAATGCTATAACTAGTGGCATTAGGTGTAGGGACCGATTTTGAGGTTTTGTTGGTAGGAACAGTAGTAGTCTTATCCATAGTTTGTTTCAGAGCAACCTTATCCATAGTTTATTTTGGAGAAACCTTATCCATAATTTGTTTCAGAGGATCAGGACCTTTCAAAACAACTCTTCCACATGATCGAGTAACAACATTAGCACAATCTTGAGTTTTTTCAGATTCAGATGAATGAGATGCATAACTACACAAGATGAAAGGGGTCCTAGGTTTGGAAGCATCGCCACTCCCCTTGGAAGTGATCACATCACAATACTCAAATCTAACAGGTTCAATCATGTTGATGACATTATCAGTAGCAGTGTATGTGTAATTAACCTTGGCGTTGGTATTCTTAGCTGTGGAAGACTCACCTTTCTCATGAGGTGGGAAAGGATCCTTAAATGCTTGATGATTCAAATTCCTATTATGGTTCTCCACAAGAATGTCACTGTTATCAATGAGATATTAAACTTTATGCTTCAGCTGAAGACAAGTAGAAGTCTTATGACCAATGTTTTGGTGGTAGTCACAGTATGCATTATCATTCCACCAATGAGGTCTTGGTTGTGGGTCATAAGGATGCTTTTCCAAAGGAGTGAGGACCTAATTCTGTATAAGATTTTTATAGACCACATCAAGAGGCTCTCCCAAAGAGGTGAATTCATGCTTGGGTCGAGAGGCCCAAGGTTTCTTCTTAGAAAATATAGAATTTTGCTAATTATCTGTTGTGGTCTTTTCAACAGCCTTAGCCGCTTGTATACTGGAAGTAAGATTAAAAATAGGTTTTGAAGGATTTGCGATGACATTATCAACCACTCCATCATTTACAACATCTTTGTTTTTTTGACAATCTTTCCTTTATCCTTGTTCGTGAAGAATCCTTATTTATTGTCCTTATTCAAAGTTAATTCTCCCTTCTTAACCATAAAGGCCTCTATCCTCATAGCTTGTTTGATCATGTTGTCAAAAGTTAAAGGACCTTGTAGTTGCACCTGATATCTGAAGTCTAGGAGAAGATTGTCCAAAAAGATGTCAAGTTTCTCAGATTCAAGCAATTTACGAGGATACTTCGTGCAAAGTTGTCTCCACCTTTGGAGAAAAGACAAGAAAGGCTCTCCTTGTCACTGCTTCAAGTTACACAAATCATGGATGTTGATAGGGTCTTGAATGTTGTGAGAATAATGTTGAAGGAATAGATTAGTGATCTCGTCAAAAGCCTTAATCCCAAGGTGTAATATGCAAAACCATTCCATAGCTGGCCCACCCAAGCTACGGGGAAAGAGTCTCATAAGATAAGTTTTATTGTGTATAAATTCCATGGACAAAGCACCAAACTCCCTCAGATGATCTTGGGCATTGGTTGTTCCCATCTACTTATCATATTTGGGTAACTCTACTCCTTTTGGAAAAGGAGGCATGTGAATACTTTTGTCAAACGGAAAAGGGCATATACTATCCATTGTGAATTGTTGTGTGGGCTTATCCTTTTCCTTTTCAAGTTGACTAATCTAATCTTGCATATTCTAAATCATCTTTTGTAGCTTAGCGGTTTTAGTCTCTTCCTCTTTAGCTACAAGCGTTTCAACTTGATAATTTTAAGGGAGCTTGGCCCCTTGTTTAGCCAACTCAAGAAATTACTTTTCCTTTTCCTCTAAAAGGATGATTTCCATCATTTTAATGAGACTCTTATTAGCTTTAGCAACAGCTATATCATTTTGAGTGATCACATCATCTTCATTACCAAGGATCTCATAAATGCTTAGAATTTGGTCTTGTTGTTAATCATCTTGGTTTTGATCATACGAAGGAGGACGATAAAGATATGTTGGTTGCTGATCGCCTTGAGGTTTGTTTCGAGATTGATCATCATTGTGAGACTGATTTTGGTCATGTTGGGGTTGACCATGATGTTTCTCATTCTGAGGTTGAGCATGATGTTGGTCATTAGAAGATTGACCATGATACTAGTTGTTTTGAGATTGATAATAGGTTTGACTATATTTGCTCGGTTGGAAGTCAAAAGGAGCTCCCATCTTGTTAATGTAGGGCTGGGCAACAAATCAAGACTTAGTAAAATGATGTGAACAATGTCAAAAATGCATATCTAAGGTAACTTTTGGTGTGTGAATAGGATCAACAGGCTCAAATGAGTCACTATCTTCAGCGAGATCGATAGATTCAATAATAGGATCAATCTGAGGGAATGGTCTTCCAAAGTTATGAAATAATGAATTGTCTTGGAAGAAGGAGTTGTCTTGTTCTTGAAATGAGAAACCAAATTGCATTTCAAATAGTGGATTAAAACACTCTTGGAACACCAAAGGTGATGGTTGAGACTGACTATCTTTCCAAGTACTCAATGAAGAACTCGAGGATCCCTCACAAAGTTTAGATTTTGCAACAAATTTAGGATGATCTATTTTGTGATTAGGAGGTTTGCTTCTACCTTGACCAATATTCTGAATGGGATAAGTTTTGCCACTTCTATTCATGACAGTCATAGATGAAGATGTGACAAGAGATGACTTGGGATAATGCTAAAAACTCTGTCTCTAAGATAATGGAAATGAGATAAATGGCTAGAATAGCCAAGATGTGAGATGAACCTGGTATGAATCGTTAAAAGAGGTGGCTAGAATAGCTGAGATAAGACATATCACAATGTGAGGTACAAAAGCATAAAGAGATAAGGTAAAAAAATGAGAGACAACATGAGTCAAAGAAATAATCAATTGATTTTCAGTTTGATACAATCAGTTTCTGATAGTGAATGACAAGAAAATAGATAAACAGACCTTAGACAAAAAGTAGATCAAGAAAAAATTTTGACCAGTCAACGGGAATTTAGTCTCTATTTTTGAAATCTGGATACAGGTTCACGTGAGAAAGTACCAGGTCACGTGAGAAAGTGTCAGGATCCACGTGAGAGAATGAAATCTCACATGAGAAAGTGATTAGTTTTTGAAACTTAACGCGAGAAAAAGATAGTGTTCGACAATTCAACACAAATTTCAAGGTAAAAGTCAAGTTTTAGGACGCAGCAGAAACTATTTTCTGACTAAAAATCTAGTTTCTAGATAGGTATGAAGATCAGTTTAATCAACAATCTTAGTTTGAGGGTTTCAAGCATTCATCTACAAACATGAAGGTTTAGATCAAGGAGTTGTGATACAAGAAGTAGTCGCTAATAGACCTACCAAGGACAAAGCAACTTGGTAGTATCATGGGAGTCTTTGTTTAATCATGATTGGACAATGTTTAAGACTCGATAACAAACACATAGTTATCCCTACAAAAAAAATGGTGAGAAGACAAAACCTTTGCCCCACTGCTTATGTGCATGCGTGCACCTCACACAGCCGTGTCACCCCCTAGAGGGCACCCATATTTTTGGTGTTTCCAAGGACTTAATAGTATATGTTTAAAGGTTACCCTTGTGGTAGGGTCCAATGTCATATACCACCTTCAAGCGTCTAGGTGCATGCCTATGGTGGGAATCTACGGGAGAGATTCTTCCCCCTCCCTGCGCAAAGATCATGACTCCTTTCGGAGGTGAACCGGGTAGGCAAATAACTAGGGAGAGTTTTTAGTGGGCTTTCATTCACACTAACCTTTGGCTCCCCCGATATAGGGCTAGGGCCTCATAGCCACACCAACACTTGAAAGTCATACACCCCCGCAAGTAGGGCTAGGAGCGGTGCCGCTCAGTACAACAGACAAGGCCTCCTCAAGATGATAGTCAAAATTATGAGAAGGAAGTTAACATGGCTTTGGATTCATTAGACTCAACAAAGCATTTTTTATTATAGTGAGGTGGAATCACCAACAATAGGTGTGTACTCACTTGGGTCGTTCGTGGAGGTTCAACTTTCAGCAGGCCCTCTAAAGGTGACACAACTTGGCTTAGATCTGAGGGTTTGATTTTTTGTTTCTCTCAAAGAGAGAAGAGCATAATTCTCTACCTCATCACTTCATCCAAACACATCAAGTAGATTCATCACTGAGTTAGTTTCACTCCACCAAATCTACAAGCTTTTGGGTTTCTGGTTCTCTCAAAGAGAGAAGAGCATAATCCCCTGGCAAGTAGAAGTGCTAAAGATTCACTACCTTTCTCCACTTCCCCAAGTATCCATCATTCTAGCAACATCTGGGTCTTAGTTTCATCTATGGGCATCACTTCCACGCAATGAAAATCCTATTCCCCTACTTTTCTATCAGGATCCTTATGAAATTTTAACAGAGCCCTAGTTAGACTATGTGAATGAAAGCAAGGAAACAAACACAATGTTTTTAAAATGCCTTCGACAATTGTCCTGCAAACAAACTATTAGAAAGTTTTGATAGTCTTTGACAAAATGACCTATAGACCACTGCTACACTATGACAAAAAATTAGAAATATGAAATCAACAGTAGAAAGTAATGTTATAAACAGTGCAGGAAATTTCACAAAACTGGAAAAAAAAATTAAAACTGAGACCATGTCTTGCGTGAGGAAGTACTCCAAAGCGCGTGAGAAACTATAGGGACCTACGTGAGAAAGTACTATTTCACATGATAGAATGCTACAGGGAGTGAATCTTCACGTGGTATGCTCAGAAATCTCGTGCGAACTTTCATACACAGAGAAGTATGAACATATGATAGATTACAGAATTCAAAAAAAAGTTTTAGATTAATGAAGCCAGAAATCAATTTTTTTGCCCCACGGTGGGTGCCAAAATGTTATATAGCTGAACGTGGACCTCTAATCCAGCTATAAACACAACATAGTCATTGCTCGATCATCGAATCAAAAAATTGAGTATGAATTACCCATTCACATGATTCTATCGATTCAACCTGTTGCCTTCTAATTAACTGAGGTGTTTGAATTACTCTCAGAATGAGAGCCAACAACCATAAGACCAAGCTAATATGAAGGATTTTCAAAAGCTTGAAAGATAAAAAAATTTGTAATTAATCTAGAATGAGAAGTACAATTAATCTAAAAGCCTGGAAGAAATATGAAGATGCAAGTTTAATCTAAATAACTTGAAAGAAATATGATATTAAGCTATGAGCAAGTAAGAAAATTACACTAAATATGAAAATGCAATATTAAACTAAATGAAATTAATCTAAATATGCAATAAAATCTTGAAAGTATGAAATAGTTGAGACTAAAAATGACTATAGTTTAGTTACTCTCCAAATTGCCTTTTTTCGAATGAAGGAGAAGGTTCAAGAAATAGACAAGCCCCGAATGAAGAGGTTCTTGAAATGATACCGTTGACTCTTCATTCCTCTTTGAGACAAATATTCATGAATTACTTAATTAAAAGAATAGATTATTGCCACATATGGGTGACCTTTCAAATATTTGAATTATCAATTCCAATAAAGGTGTCTATTCGAATAATAATCAAGTAATTATTAATTCCTTTTTTATGGGTATTAGCTAAAGAAGGGTGGATTTTAATTTAATTTAAAGCACTTAGGACTTTAGAATTAAATTAATTTATCATAGGGATTATTTAGCTAATAAAGTCAAAGGCTTAGGAATTAATTATAGTGTAAGATTAATGCAATTTAGGGTTTTTGCAATTGACATCAAGTCAAATAAAGTCAGGTAGGAGAGAGAAAATTGCCTTGTAAAATCGGACTTTGAAGATGTAAAATTGAAGAAAATGCACCAAAATTGATTGAAATTATTAGGTACCAATTTTGGGGTATTACACTAGGAAACCGTGACAGAGAAAACCCAAAAAACTTTTGTCTTTCCGGCAGCAGGTAGTCTTTGACCCTGATAAAAGGTCAAAGGCTACATTTTTATTCTGAAGGTTGATTTTGACTCTATTCATAGATCTCAGAAGTTTTCTAAAAAGGGTACTCAGATTTGTCCTCCAATTCCCGAAATAGTGACCATAGATATCTAAAAAAGGGGGTTTTTGGGGTGGTTATATAGGGTTTTGCCTTAGTCAAACCACCGTTTTGGTGATCTCCACCTCCACGAATAGCCAATTGAAATAAAATGTGTGTGTGTGTATGTATTGAAAGTGTAACACCAAGATCTAATCCTCTAGATCAAAATCCTAGCATGAATATGTATGAGACAACAATGCATAGATTTGAATGAAATAGAAAAACATACCAAGCCCCCAAGGTTAAAGTACTTCTACCAAACTCACAATCTGTAATTGCTACCCCATGATTGTATCTTTGAATGCTTGAAAGTTGGTAATCGTGGATCAAGGAAGAAAGGATCTCTCTTGCTCCAAGTATGTGTTCACAATGGTGTGTTCACAAAGATGCTTGATATCAACAATGGCTTGATCTTCTATATCATCCTCTTGTAATCTTGCATCTTCACTTCACCATTCCTTGCTTGCTTGAATCTCCTTGTTCATGAAATTTTCTCCTTGAGAGCACTTGATCATGAAATTGCTTGGTGAAAATGAATGCAAATGAGAGTCTTTATATAGAGGTTTCAAGGTGAGGCTCCTGGAGGAATGTGAGGACCCATAACTCAAATTTCACCTCGAATTAAGGTCCAATCACAATAACCAACTATGGAGGGAAAAAAATTAAATGAATTTTAAATTAAAACCTTTCTGTAATCGGATCTAAGGGCCTGATATTGATTTCAGGGCCCACTGGGACCAAATCTGAAAAAGGGGCACAGATTCTAGAGGAGGTCAAAGATGACCTTGTCTCTGACCTAGGTCAGGGATGAGCTCGATGTAATACCCCAAAAATGGGCTATAAGTTCATTAATCTTCTATATCAACAAATCAAATGAAATCAACATCGAAGTCCTAATCTAAGGCACATCTAAACATCATCAAATCATAATTGATTATCTTAAATTCTACATCGGAGAATATTCCTAGCAATATTCCTAATTATCTTAATTATCTTTAATTTAATGATTATTTGGCGATAAATCACACTTATCCTAAGTTTGATTAATTGAATATTTTTATATTTAATTAATTAGATTTAATATCTTGCCACTTAATTGTTTAATTAAATTTAATTCTATCTATTATTAATTGTATTATTTAATTTTGACAATAAATCTAATATCTTATGAATAATTGATTAAATTCTTATTTAATTAATTAAAGCATGTTGTCATTATTTAATAATATAGTTTTTAATAAAAGTTTGATAAAATAGTTAATTAACCCATAAATTAATTATTTTATTTCAAAAATCAGTTAAGTTGAACATAAATCACTTTATTTATTTATTAAATCATAATTATCCATGTGCATATTCAAGGACCAGTTAAACTCAAATTGGAAAATCAATGCAAGTTGTTAGCTTTTTGAAACTCAACATCTTTTTGAGTTTTAAAGTTGATCTAAACTTCTAATTCGAGTTGAACTGTGCTTTTGCATGATTTTTGTGACTTAATTATCTGTTATTTAAAAATAACTCAAAAATCAACCTGAGTTATTTGAGTGATTTATGGCTTTTTCTCATGCACCTCCAAAGCCCTGGATTTCTATAAAACCAAGGCTCAGCTCTTCATAATTCATCTCTCAAATTTGCATCCACAGAATCCACAAATTTGCACAATCACGCTGGAGAATTGGAATTGGGAAAATCAAAGCTCTTGCGAATCGACACCTTTGTGAGATCAATCTTGTTTTGCATTCATTTAGATTCATATTTCATATCATTGTTAGCATAGATTCATATCAATTTTCATCATATCATTGCATAGAAAATATCAAAAAAATAGATTAATTGCATTCATATTTCATATCAATTTTGCATCCAAATCCTTCATTTAGGTGTTGTCTAGGTCACTGATCTTGATAGCAATCTGAGAACATTAATCTCGCACCTACTAGAAGGCAGTAAATCGCTTGGTTAGAGTAGATTTCAATTTTGCACAATTTTGATTATAGCTAACCTCTAATGTTTTACTAAAGTGTTGTTTCTATAGATCAGGTATAATTTTTACACACACATTTCTGGTGCCCACCATGGGGCAACCCACCTTTACATGCTGGTTTTGATTTTTTTTTTGGAGCTAAAGCCCTAAAGTTTTAAAGCTTTAATTTTATCTCTCAAATGGCTTGGATTTTTTTTCTAAAAAAATTTTTTCAAGTTGGGAACATATCAAAGAAGCTACAGTAAAAAATTTAGAATTTTCTGAGATGTTTTAAATTTTTAATAATTTTTTCTTGAAATTCTGGAAAAAATTAATATCTAACGCAAATCAACATATTTTTTGAAAATTTTTATATTTTTGGAAAGATCTTTAAATTCTATAGAGGGTCCATTTTTTGTATTTTAAATTTGGACACAATATAATAGCTCAAATAGTCAATTTACAAAAATAGGTCTATTTTGATAAAATGGGTCTCTAGGGCACAAATGAAGAGATTTTTCTAAAATTTTTACATTTTTGGAAATCTCTCTATTTTCTAGTAGGGGTCTCTATTTTAAATTTCTATTTTTGTGGCCAAAATCACAAAAAAAAAATTAGATCTTGTTGACTAGGTCAAATGCAGCAAAAAAAATAAAGTTTTGTGATGGGTATCCACTTATTTTTTTACATGGTTCAATGAATGATATGAGTTGTCATTTGGGTTAATTGCTAGTTATTATTGCTGATAATAATTGATTTTTAGAGCTAACCCTATGATTTTCATAAGTTGAATATATTTTGCATATCGTGTTTGCTTGTTGGAGAGTTTGTCACTTGCTTGCATGGAAAAGCTCAACAAGAATTGCTAAAAATCAAGTAAAATCTACTAAGCACATTGCGAGGATCCCAAGTATTCTCCTTCATCTAATAACATTTCGATTTGGACTTAAAATAAATCTCTTATAAGTCTGGCTTGTGTGCATTTTTTCATGCTTTTGTCTATTTCTACACACTTGCATAATTGATACTAGGTTGTGACCCCTTAAGGATTCATTAAGTATTTTTAGATACTTGTGATTGACCTTGATTGCTATCTTGGGTTATTGGACTCGCTAATCCAGTGGCCCCTCATTCTACCCCGTGGTTGCAATCTTAGCACCATAAAGGGGAGGGGTCAACAGGACAGAAGCGTTAAGTGCTCCACTTGGCAACCCTTTTGTGCTTTTAGGAACTCACTTATTTTCTAAGTTGGGGACTCATTTTCAGCTTGTGTGAGGTGTTAATTGTTCCACCTTGTGGACTCATCTCATATTTTCTTTAAGCGTTAAGTGTTCCTCTTTCTGCTTTTTGGGTACTTTTGGTAGATTTGCTTTTGGAAACATACATCTATGCTCACATAGTAATTAGGCCCTATGAACACTATTCATGATTCTTGAGAGATTGGATTCCCAGTGAAATCCTCCTTGATGACAGAATCTTTGTAGGTAGGGAGGATACTTAGTGCATTTCACATTCAACTTGGTTAGTGCATCTTCTCTTATTGATCGATACATTCTCTCCCAAGAGAGGTTGATAGATCACGTGGGGTAGACATCACGAGCTTTGGTGAATCAAAATTGGTTAGTGCATCTTCTCTTATTGATTGATATATTCTCTCTCTAGAGGGGTTGATAGATCACGTGAGGTTGATATCATAGACCTTTGTGAGACAAACTTTGTCTTAGCGTGTCGGATTAATCTACTTCCTTTGTTTGGGTTAAAAGTGAAGAGGCATCAAAACCTTGGATCTGGAGTCAAGTCCCCTTGTGGTATCATAATGTGAGTCACCTTTAGAGAGGGTTAACCATAGCAGACAATCCCTTCACAGGGCAAACTGTGTTGATGGAACCTCAAGTGGTAATAGCCATTTTCACCGTGGTAGTGACAGCCGCTATATAAATGTCCTTGTGGAAGAAATCTCCATGGGTATGGTTCATTGTTGGGTTGTCAGATCTCCCTAGCAGCTCCTGAAGATTAAGTTCTTGGATTGTGTCAAAACCCTGGTGCACCGGGATTGGAGTTCACCCCTTTGGATCATAAAAGTTACAGAGTCAAACCATTACTAAAAACCCTAGCAAGGCCAAATTTTCATTTTATAGGGTATATGTGCGTTATTGCAAAACATTTTTGGAACATACACAATTAGCGCTTCGGAGGATTAGAATGAATAAGTCACTTGATTGTTCATGTGCAAGGTTGCTTTTTCCCTTGTTCATTATTTTCAAACATGCTTGAAATCATGTGCTTGCTATTTTGCATGCTTGTTTATCTATCTGGTTACCAAAATGGACAAATCTGTTACAATCCTCAAATCTGGACATTGAAATTTGCAAACAATTCAAATCTGAAAACTCAAAATTTGCAAAATCTGAAGTAAAATTCTTTTCTGGAGTCAAAAGTCATCTCAGGAACTCAGAAAGTCATACGAGTTTCCATCAAGTGTCGTTTCATTACAACCCAATTGTCGTATGATAACCAACCCAGTGTCGTACGAGTTTTGATGCCAGAAAATTCTAAGAGTCAAAATCCTACTTGCAATTATCGTATGAGTTTTGCAACTATCATTTCATAGCATACCCACTGTTGTACGAGTCTGCAGAGTGTCGTTTGGAAAATTTTTGAAAGTTGTCAAAAAAAAAAAAAAATTTGTCAAAATTGCCAAATATTCAGCTTCTTCAGCCTAGTTTCAGAATCTATCGAACGAATCACTGTGTCAAGAATAGATCAGTAGCTATTGAGAATCAGTACACATGTCTCAAACAATCAATACACAAGAGGAAGAAATTTTAATCACCACTATGATGAAGCAGCTGCAAGCTATGCAAGTCCAGCTTGACAAACTTGAGAAAGAAAAGGAACCTAAAGAGTTCTCCATGGAAACTATATGCTCTTTTCCATTTGATAAAGACTTGTACATGTCACCATGCCCTCAGACAAAATGTGAGCAACATGACAACCCTTATGATACCTCTTCCATAGAGAGTGACACATCAAGCTTTGGAGACTATGATGACTATGACGATAGACAATGTAATGATACCTATGACACCTCTGTTCCTAAGATTCCTCCTTATCGTGTGTTCCTACTTACTACAAATGGGCCGTCACATTGGATAGATCGTGATGGTGATCCATATGATTCTGATTTTGAAAAAGATTTTGATGGCTTTTGCGGACAATACCTTGATTATGATCCATCTACTACTGCTGAGGACTATAAAATGCATCATGCTAGCTTGAAGCGTCAATACTATAAGGATCCTTCTCCTAAGGACTCTCCTGCTGAAAATAAAGATTATCTTCTCAAGAAAGATCATGTTAATGTTGGACCTTTGTCTTGTGATGGTTCCCTTCCATCCCCTACTTCCTCCAATACCCGTACATTTCCTAAAGCTTCCGAGTCTTTCAAATCTTTCACAGAACCTTCATCTGACACAAGCCCTGATACTTTTCATGCGGTTCCCTATAGTTATCCTCCATGGCCATCTCTTAAAGAAACTCAAGCTAACCTTCACTTGGCTGCAAATACTTTCAATGATGCTAAACCTAAAGAGCTTAAGCCTTCATATGCTATAATTCCTACTTCAGCTAGTCCTCCACCATCTCTTCCAAAGTCATCCATACAATCCCAACATGCTTCCTTGTCCTTAAAAGTGGCTCCATGTCAAGAAGACTCTAAAAATGATGAAGAAAAGAACATAAAGAAAGATCAAGATCAAGAACCATCCATGTCATCCAATCCTTTTCATGATGTCTCTTATCCGCTTCAGAGTTCTTTTGATCCTTTACGCCCTTCCTCATTTATTCCACGATGTCTTAAGTCTTCTCCTAAGCAAGATCAAGCTACTACTTACACTGTTGAGCTTATTGACAATCAAAATGACCTTACTAAACTTGCAATTTCCAAAGAGGATACTTCCATTAAGGTTGGTAAAAATGGTGTTGTTACTTCCAATGTTAAGCCTATTGAAAATCAAGAGAAAAATTATGTGCTTATGCTATCCAAAGATCCTTGTCAAGATCAAAGTCTTCAATCTTCTTATTCTACCACTTCATGTTCGCTTCCACTTTCTACTCTTCCTAATTCTTTGCAAGCTTTGAACAATCTTATCAAAGAAGGTGCTCATATTCAAGATATCCATGATTCTATTAAAAATCCTAATGCTCACTCTAGGGATGCTGATATCCTTGGTTGTCATATAGATGCTGATGAACTTATTGATTATCCTTTTACATCTTCCACTTCCATCCTTGGACCTCCTCCACCACTACTAAGGGCTTCACATCTGCCTTCCATCTTGGGTCTTTATATCCCTTCACTTTCCCCTCTTAACTCTCCTAATTCACCATCCATCTTGGGTCCTTACATACCTCCATCTCCTATCTTTCATCAAGATCAACATAGATGCATACCCTTGAATCCTTTTCATCCACCCACCCATTTAAACCAGTCATATCCTCCTTCTTCTTCCACAAGTCCCAAGTCTTTTGAAAGTAACTTGAATGTTCAATACAAGAAAAAGAAGCAATACAAGAATCCATCAAAAAAATATCACCATGTCTCCTCTAATAGACATGGAAGCATAAAGTCCAAAGAGATATCTAAGAAAAAAACTACAAGACAAGTATGGGTTCCAAAATCCATAATTGAAGATATTCTCTCTAGATCATCAAAAGGAAATAAAAAGCCTACAACTATATGGATTCCAAAGTCTCTCTTGAAAGAGTTTGGTGTTGAGAAAAAAGTGAAGTTGACATTCAAGCTTCCAAAGACTTCCACTTCATCTTCTTCCAAAAACATTCTTCCATTCCATGCGCCTAAACCGCAACCTCTGCTATCCATTCACCATATTCCTTCATGTATTCCTTCATTCACATTTCCTCCACCCTCTCACCACCCTTCAAGGTGTGTGTTGACATTGATCTTGCCTTCCTTTCCATCTACCCTTTCACAATTCTTCCATTCATTATCCTTCTACCTTCTATCCTTTTTCCTCATTTGCCTATTCTTCCTATCTTCCAACCTCACTCACTTTACATAAAACCTTATCCTCCATTTTGCTCTTCCATCTCCATTTCCCTATCAGCATCTTTGAGCATATCATTTTGAATCCTTGGCATATCATGGTGTATCCTTTCAAGGAGCATTATCCAAAAAGCTTGTCTTCTTAAAAAAAAAAAAAAAAAATTTAAAACAAAAAATTAAAAATATGCCTTGGTGAAAACCTGGAAACATGCGCCTTGGTAGCAAAAGTAAAGAGAAATAAATTCATCCTATGGTGAAAACCACTCCCTTGTGGTGCCTTGGATAAGTACCATGATGAAAACCTGGCAATCAGGCATCATGCATAGTTCTTCTGCATATTTCATCCATTCCATCTTCTCTCTTTGATGTTGACAATTTTGATCTATACATGAACATTTGGCTATCTTGTGAGCTATCTTACAATGATCTTACTTCCATTCCTTTCATGTTTAGCCTTCATATCTATTTCCATCCTTTTCCCCTTTGGTCTTGATCTAATAAAAAAAAAAGAGTAAAATATGATGCTATAAAGCTTCTTGACATGTCTACTCCTTTGGAATGCATCCTTTCCTGGCTCTTGCATTACGCTTTTGTGATTTATCCTATGTTGGTCTTTCATTGCTTGTCCAAATGTGCTTTACATGACAATTTTTCCCTAGCTTGAGTATTCTTGAGGAGTTTTCCCTTGAGAATTTCTTCCCTTCATTAGCTTTCATTCTCTTGTCTTCCATCTCTTCCACTAGCTTGTCAATCCCTCTTGTTCTCCACCTTGCTAGACATTGGGACTGCATGATATAATCTTGCTTGGGAGTTTGCAATGGAAAAAGATGCTATCAAGTATACCAAGTATCAGAACTAGTATCAGAATAATTATCGGAATCATTATCAGAATCAGTATCAGACCCAGTATCAAAACAATTATCATAATCAGTAGTAGAATTAGTATCAGAACCAGTATCAGAACAATTATCAGAATCAATATCAAAATTAGTATCAGAACTAGTATCAGAACAAGTATCAGAATGAGTGTCAGAACAAGTATCAGAACACCTACTGGGGCTACACCTTTTACTTTAGTTTATGGGTCTGAAGTGGTACTGCCTATTGAGGTCAAAATCCCATCACTAAGAATTAGAATGCATGGTCTAGTAATTGATGATGACTACAGAGCATTTAGGTTGCAAGAAATTGAACTACTAGATGAGCACAGACAAGCAGCGTATAGAGAATGTCTAGAGGCTACAACAAGAAAGTCAGATACAGAGAATTTCAGGTAGGCGATTTAGTCTTGAGAGAAAATCCTAAAAATCAATCCCATCAAGAATGCAAGGGGAAGTTTGAACCCAATTGGCTAGGTCCCTTTATTATCACTACTAATTTTGGCTCTGGTGCCTATCAACTCTCAATGACTAAAGGAGACCAGCTCTGAGAACCAATCAACGTTCTCCATCTGAAGAAATTTTACGCCTAAGGCATTCAGTCTATGGTAAAATATCCTGAAAAAATCTTAAAAATCTAAAAAAGTCCTTAAAAAATGAACATCTTGGTGAAAACCTAGCAATAGGCACCTTGATGATTCACAAAAAAATAAAAAAATATCAAAAGTACAAAAAAATTGAAAAAATGAAAAATACAAAAAAAAAGAAAAAGTGCCTTGGTGAAAACCTGGAAACAGGCGCCTTGGTAGCAAAAATAGAATCTCTACCAAGATGGTGAAAACTCGGCAAATGAGTGACACTTGTTTCAAAATGCTCCATCTATCAGCGCAATCTTGGTCTTTCCCAGCTTTCAGTCTTGTTTTAGTTTGTACATATCTCCCGATTTGTTTTTGCATTTTGGTTCTCAATAAGTCAGTTTGTACACCAATCTACTCAAGCATGTATATCCTATCAATGTTCAAACTTGGGGGCAATCAATGTCATATCCTATGGTCTCTAGTGTATCTTAGACATCTCATATCCAGTCAGAGTCCTTTGACGCTTCATTTGAGTCAGTCAAGTCAGTCTTGTCTCCAGAAAGGATTTTGCATCTACAACAACACAATCAAACATCAAACTGAAAACAATCTATGCTTTTTTACATGCTTTTATCTCCTTGTATGCTTACTAATTCGCATTGAGATTTTTGCATATTGTGTCCCTTTGAGCTCTTCGATAATGTCCTTTATAGGATTTAGAGAGTGATGACTGGGGGCATAATCTTTTCTTTGTTTTCTACTTGTATGTGAAAATCTAACAACTTTGGAAATTTTGGATTGAAATGGTGTTTGACTATAAGAGCCTCTATCTCGAATTGGATGGCCATGCGTACCTCGACCATAGATACCCAGAAAATTCAAGGAAGTTTGATCTAACTATTGTCTTTTTGAGTGAGTTATTTCTCCTACTATGAAACGCGATCTTACCTAAGGAGGTGAATGATAAAGGGTCACTACGGGTAATTCACATTGGATTTAGAATGATCTCTTGACTGTTTGATGTGTTTGCAACACAAGGCGTATTCAGGTCATCACAATGTTTATGTTTTGATGCTTATACAAATTGTTATATCAAAATGGACATGATATTTAGGTCATCTTGGCATTTATGCCTTGGTGCTTATATCTAATCTGACATTCCAAAATAAAATCAATATTCATATATCCATGGTTGTTTTGGACCAGTGGGTGTTGTATTGATTCTTGTGCATACAAATCAATATTCATATGTCTATGGTTTTTTTAGCTAGTGGGCATTGTATTGATTTATCCGGTTACCTAAAAGTTCAATGATGATAACAAATCGACACATGATCAGTGACTAGGTCCTAGGTCTTAAGTTGCATTTCATTTTGCATGTCTCTTTGCATTTTTGCATGATCTCACAATGATTAAACGAACTTCAATGCTTAAATGATTCTTCATATCAATTCTTCAAATCTAACAAGAGCTGAATCTCACACGAAGGTTCCTCCAATGAAACAACAAGTAGAATCCTTTTTCGGGATCAAAATCAAAATCTGAGATCATTCATATTATTCATTGCTTGCATAATCAACCTTCAATCATCACAAAAACCCATAATTCAACTTAACTGATTATCTTACATCAAACTATCAAAATTTCAACTTGGTCAACTATGGTCAACTCATGGTTTAACCTAGTCAAACTTGGTCTTTTGGACCTCCAAATGATGTAGAATGCATTCTCAGATGTGTTTAACCACTTCTCAAATCAATTAACATGCTTCTAACCATATCACGCTGACTTTTCTTGTCATATTTCAATTTTAATCCCAAAGGGGGCATGGTATTGCACATCATTCAAAGTCTGTAATCTAATTTGAAATCATATCTTTATTGAAATCATATCTTTCATCAGTAATCAAGACAACAACCATGTCTAGTTTTTGATTCATCAAAATTCCTCATCGCTCGGAGCAAATCTATCATCACTTGGGGCATATCAGATTCATCGATCCATATCAATCTGGTATTCTCCTAATCTTGTAAACTGTATTAGTTTTTGTAACCATCAGATCATAGTGTTCTTTCCTTGGTTCTTTGGCAACTGAAGGATTCGAATGTGATACCTGCTAGTTCTAATAAGATAATCAAGTCTAGAACCGGTCACTCACTTCTTTGTAATCCTAAGGTTTGGAATCAGGCGTTTTGACACTCTTTCGCAATCATCGGTTCATCGCTGTTATAGTGAACATTATCTTTGGTCATTCAGGACCTATTATCTCCATATCAAATCAATATCAATCAGCTGCTATCTCATATCAATTATCAATTTCAAATCAGTTTCATATCTTTATTATACATAGACTATCTTTGAACCACTGCGCTTCACATAACAATTCAAAGAGGGGAAAAATGTAATACCCCAAAAATGGGCTATAAGTTCATTAATCTTCTATATCAACAAATCGAATGAAATCAACATCAAAGTCCTAATCTAAGGCACATCTAAACATCATCAAATCATAATTGATTATCTTAAATTCTGCATCGGGGAATATTCCTAGCAATATTCTTAATTATCTTAATTATCTTTAATTCTAATGATTATTTGGCGATAAATCACATTTATCCTAAGTTTGATTAATTAAATATTTTCATATTTAATTAATTAGATTTAATATCTTGCCACTTAATTGTTTAATTAAATTTAATTCTATCTATTATTAATTGTATTATTTAATTTTGACAATAAATCTAATATCTTATGAATAATTGATTAAATTCTTGTTAATTAAATCATGTTGTCATTATTTAATAATATAGTTTTTAATAAAAGTTTGATAAAATAGTTAATTAACCCATAAATTAATTATTTTATTTCAAAAATTAGTTAAGTTGAGCATAAATCACTTTATTTATTTATTAAATCATAATTATCCATGTGCATATTCAAGGACCAATTAAACTCAAATTGGAAAATCAATGCAAGTTGTTAGCTTTTTGAAACTCAACATCTTTTTGAGTTTTAAAGTTGATCTAAACTTCTAATTCGAGTTGAACTGTGCTTTTGCATGATTTTTGTGACTTAATTATCTGTTATTTAAAAATAACTCAAAAATCAACCTGAGTTATTTGAGTGATTTATGGCTTTTTCTCATGCACCTCCAAAGCCCTAGATTTCTATAAAACCAAGGCTCAGCTCTTCATAATTCATCTCTCAAATTTGCATCCATAGAATCCACAAATTTGCATAATCACGCTGGAGAATTGGAATTGGGAAAATCAAAGCTCTTGCGAATCGACACCTTTGTGAGATCAATCTTGTTTTGCATTCATTTAGATTCATATTTCATATCATTGTTAGCATAGATTCATATCAGTTTTCATCATATCATTGCATAGAAAATATCAAAAAAATAGATTAATTGCATTCATATTTCATATCAGTTTTGCATCTAAATCCTTCATTTAGGTGTTGTCTAGGTCATTGATCTCAATAGCAATCTGAGAACATTAATCTTGCACCTACTAGAAGGCAGTAAATCACTTGGTTAGAGTAGATTTCAATTTTGCACAATTTTGATTATAGCTAACCTCTAATGTTTTACTAAAGTGTTGTGTCTACAGATCAGGTACAATTTTCACACACACACTCGACTCTGACCTAGCTCAGGTATGACCTTGACTCTAACCTAGGTCAGGTTCTAGGTCATCTTAGACCCAGAGATCCAAATCCTGCCAAAATTAGGGATAGGAGGCCCAAGGGATGCCCAGAGACCTATAAATGATGTCAGGACAAGACAGAATGTTGGGGAGAGGCACAAAATCCTATGATGATTATGATGAATTCTAGGAGGACCTATTTCTAATTCCTATGTAGAAAATAGTGCCATGGAAGAGGGAAATTAAGGAGAATCCTCGGGATCCTAACCCTAATTTCACCTAAAATGAAGAAATCAAGTGCAGAATGCATCCTAAATGCAAATCTATCATGATAAATGTACTAAAAGAGGGTGCTAAACCTATCAAGATGGAAGTGATTCCATTTAAGATGATACATTTATCCCCCACTTTAGCTCAGATATGACACTACATGAATATGCAAGCTAAACTAAGAAAACATCATATTAAATAAAAAGGATATAGCCAAGTCCTCAATGGAAAGATCCTGTAGAAAACTATTAGAACCTACAACACACAAAGTTAATGAAAATCCATAAATCACCTAAGGCTTACTATATGACAATTTGAGAAGTGTATAGATCCCCTTATGCCCCCCCTATTTTGCCTTTCTACTTCGAAAGGGTAAAACAGGGTGATAAGAAAAACTCTATATACTAGATATGTAGTGTGTTGAAAAGTCCTTTCCTAAACCAATTAGAAGGATTCTTAACCTTCCTAAACTAGTTTGAGGAGTTTGATAACTGAATCATGATTCCAACGCTACTGATGGCACTAAAACTGAAGTTACCGAACTCAAGTTATGATGAAAAGAGTGGATATCTGTCTAAATGCATAAGAAGGGAAATCCGAGTTTACCCTAAGGAAACCCTAAAAGAAACCCCAATAAAACTCTAATTTGAACTTATAAATAAGGAAAAGAGAGAAATACTTACTCATTCTTACCATTTTTAGATTTGAAATGAGGAAGCAAGATGCTAAGAAGAGAGGAACTTTGAGCGATGCACCTGGAGCTTCTGAGGCACAACCTGGCTATCGAACGGTCACTACCTAAGGTGAGTTTGCTGTTATCCACCTTTCTACTTTCCAAACTATTATTTTTTATAGGTAAGGTCAACTTTACCATTCTTAGGTTGACCCTAACCCATCTAGGTTGACATTGACCCATCTAGGTTGACTTTGACCCATGAAACTCGACATTGACTAGAGGGTTTTTGCCAATTTTTGGGATGAGGTCGACCTTGACCCAAAAGGTCGACCCAGACCTAGAAAAGTAGACATTGACCCAATAAGGTCTTCCTTGACCTAACTAAGGTTGACTTTGACCTAGTTCAGTTAGATTTGTAGATTTGATGATGTAGATGAGTGATATGATATATGTTTGTGCTTGTAGGACTTGGTCTGTTTCTGAGAGCATCCCTTTGGAGAGTTGCTAGTCATGGTCAAAGAGAGACTATTTGAGCTTGATGATGAGGAGATGCAGTTACTGAAGGATGTAGGACTATACTGGTATCAGTCCTTCCATATATCAGACTATACCGAGCCATGCTATCAACTCTGATAGAGAGGTGTGATGAGGATACATGCTCCTTCCATATTCCCTCAGGAGAGATTACAGTGACACTGGAGGATGTCTACAGGATCATGCGGCTTCTAGTCTAAGGTGAGACTGTCAGACCTAGATCAGTACAGTGAGTTTGTGAGGAGATCCTTACAGATTTAGAGTATTGTACAGGATGGGTTCCATAGATGTGAACCTGATCAGATCATGTCCTTTTTTCATCCATACTATCAGGCCCTACACCTTTGGTATGGAGGGTGATGCTATGTATAGTAGCTTTGGTTGTGTTACCCAATGCAAAGGTACCATATTTTCTACACCTCTTACCCATCTTGAATAGAGGATGGAGAATGAGAGGACCGTGTTCTCATGGGGTTGCAGCATGTTAGCTCAGCTATACCATGAGCTAGGTCAACTAGTGAGGTATCAGAGAGAGAATCTGTCGATATGCACGCTCTTGCAGATTTGGATGTTTGAGAATTTTGTATGTACATGTCCACATGGAGTTCTAGTGATGGTAGATGTGAGTACAGTGAGAGTCTTCACATATCCTTTGAGAGATGTTTGGCAGTTTTGAGATATGCTCTATTGGAGAGTACATCTAGACCGCATTTTGAGCACTGATGTGATATGGAGACCCTACTGCCAGATGATAGAGTGGCCTGATACACAATTCCAGATGAGACATTCACAATAGCATAAGTTGCTAGAGGGTCATTAGAGTCATATAGTGATGCCCTAGTATTATGATCGGGTGATGAGGTAGTTCAGCCTGTTACAGGGAGTCCCTAAAGTAGTACCTTGCTATGTACATCTGACGAGATACTATCAGAGACCTGACACCATGCATCGACCATCAATAGAAGACATAGAGGATAGAGATGTTGATGAGATAGAGGATATAGAGGTACCATCAAATTTGACCTATTCAAGTGTGAGCTAGGATTACATCAGATACTAGAGTTTGTAGGGGATCTGTCCTATCTTTCCTGAGGATTATCCCACAAGTGATCTAGGTTTTATAGAGGGGACACACCAGGATAGTGGTACCACAGAGGAGGATGAGGATATCAGAGATGAGGATGAGCACATCTCTGAGGGAGATCCCATGGAGGAGGAGAGAGTAGATTGAGCAGAGGAGAGATTGGAGGAGAGAGCCAAGGACATGCCCCCAATTGGTGATACCGGTGCAGATATACCTATTACTTACACATCACCATTGAGATCATGACGGCCCCCATGGCCCCACACAGAGACACCACCATTGAGACCTAGATATAGAGTGCAGGGAGAGAGTAGTCACTCCATGCCCCCCACCATCTAGACACTTTAGTGACATCCAGCAGGGAGACCTGGGTATGAGATATGAAATTTGATTGAATATGTGATTTGATTTGAGATAAAAAGACACTAGACTAATAAAAATTTTCATTCTATAGCTAGCATAGTGGAGTGGAGGAGCTTTGTATCCAAGATTCTCAAGGATACAATTATATCCTATTGACTACCAATCGATGAGTGAGATTCTTCCATCGATTGCAGAGATCCCGGCAGGCATACCGATATCTTTGCATGCATCTAGCGAGAGCTGAGATTGTGTAGAGAAAGAGAGGAGAAGCTGATAGCTGAGCTATAGAGTGCCTGAGAGCATCCCCAAGGTATGAGCATATCGAGGAGCCACACACAAACACACAAATCTTCATCTTCCTATCATAGGGGAGAGAGATCTGGAAGCCATCGGCCATCAAAGCATAGTGATAGATAGGGCCATTGACCACATATGTATCAAAACTTGAAAAAATCCTTTTTTGATGAATGAAAAACTTTCTCTACTAATTAGTTCTATATTCGATTACTATGCTTTCATCAATATAAAACTTAATAGAAAGAAAGAAAGTGCATAAATATATTCAATATGTAATTTTGCTAAAACTACATAACTTTAAAAAATAAAACTTTATAAGGAATACATAAATGCTCATGGAATTACTAAAATTAAGGATAATAACATTTAAGATGCATAATATTAATGGGTTCCTTAAAAGAAACACCATCCATATCAGCAATTTTATAAGCACCTGAACCAAAGTCTTCAGTAACAACAAAAGGTCCAAACCAATTAAGGCTAAATTTTCCTTTTTCGCCCAGTAAAGCATTCACATTTTGTTGATTCTCATAAAAGACTAAATCACCAACTGCAAATGTTCATTCAATTACCTTATGATTGTATTGTTTCTGAAGAGATTTGTGATAAGCTTTTATATGTTCTAATGCATGTATTCGTTATTCATCCAACATTTCTAGCTCTTGTAAGCATTGTTCATGAAAAGTATCTTTATCAATTATCCCATGAAATGAAACACATAGAGAAGGTATTTCCAATTCCAAAGGCATAATAGCATCAGTACCATAGACAAGGTTGTAAGGAGAAGTACCTGTGGTAGTACGAACACTAGTCCTATAGGCCCATAAAGCATAAGTCAGTTGAGTATGCCAATCTTTCGCATGCTTACTAACTATTTTTCTCAAAATTTGTTGAATAATTTTATTTGATGCTTCAGCTTGTCCATTAGATTGAGGATAGTAAGGAGTTGAAAATCTATGTTGAATCCTATCTTTCTCCAAGAATTTCATGACTTCTTTGTTCTTAAAAGAGGTTCCATTATCCGAAATTATCATCGAAGGAATACCAAATCTTGTTATGATATTATTAAGGATGAAATCACAAATAACATCCATCATTGTTGAATGAAGAGGGATAGCTTTAACCCACTTTTTCAAGTAATCTGTAGCAGTGAGAATGTAAGTATGTCCTTGAGAAGAATCTAGTGAGATTTTTCCAATAAGATCAAAACTCCAAACACTAAAAGGCCATGGAGAGACTTGATTACGAAGCTCACGAGCAGGAGCATGAATCAAATTACTATGTTGTTGACATTGAGGACATATCTTAACAAACATGAAAGAATCATGTTCCATTGTTTTCCAATAATATCCCATTCGAAGAAATTTATTAACCAGGGATTTTCCACCAAAATGTCACCCACAAGAACCAAAATGAGCTTCTACCAATGCTACAAGGATTTTAGTTCTATTGAGACATCTTAATAATAATCCTTCATAAGAGCATTTGTAAAGTGTATCTCCTAAAATGATGTAACGTGTTGCAAGTTTCCTAATACAATTACGCATGTTCCTTGTTGCTGATTCAGGAAAAGTACCATCCTTCAAAAAATAAAAAATATGTGAATACCATTCATCTGAATGCAAATTGAAACAATCAGAGGTAATCTTGTCAGAAATTGCAGGGCTTTTAAGAGTTTGTATAGTAAATTGAAATTTTTCAGCATTATTCTCGAGACAAACAAAAGAAGTTTCACTTGCCATGGCATCTGCATGTCAATTATCCTTTCTAGGTAAATTCTGAATCGTATAAGAGGAGAATTGTGAAAGCACATCAAGAGCTAAATCTCTATACTATGTCATTTTATCATTCTTAGTCTGATATCCTCCTTTAATCTATTCAACAATCAATTGTGAATCTCCATATATTTGTAAATGTTTGATATTAAGGGATGAAGTTGCTCGTAGTCCAGCTATAAGAGCTTCATATTCTACAATGTTATTAGTACAAGAAAAATTTAATTTATATGATAAAGGGATGGGTTTTTTTGTAGGGGGAATCAAGATAATACCCACACCAAAACCTGTCTTACACTTAGACCCATCAAAATATAATTCCCAAATATCATCCTATTGAATAGCTAGAATATTATCATTAGGAAATTCTATTGAAGTAGAACATGTATCTGAGTGGGGACAAGGAGCTTTAGCTAAATAATCTATTAACGCTTGTCCCTTAATAGACTTTTGAGAAATAAAATTAAGATCAAATTCTATAAGCAACATCACCCACTTTGCCAATTGGCCAGAGAGATCAATTTGTGAGAAAAGATGTTTCAAAGGATCAAATTTGACAATCACATTAACTTCAGCATTTATAAGATAATGCCTGAGTTTCTGACATACATAAACTACCACTAGACATTGTCTTTCTAAATCTATATATCTTGTTTCATAATCAAGTAAAGTCTGACTAATATAATACACAGGTCTTTCCTTACCATCGTCATCAATTTGAGCTAACATCACACTCACGGCCCATGGAGTCGCTGAAGTGTATAAATGGAATGGTTTATCAAAATTAGCAGGCTGCAAGATAGGAGGATTCACAAGATACTCCTTAAATTTCTCAAAAGTTTGTTTAAACTCATCATTCCAAGAGAAAGTGGTATCCTTTTTAAGCAAGGAAGTAAAAGGGATAGTTCGGTCCGCTAAATTAGAAATAAAGTGATGAATAGCTTGTATTTTTCCTTGTAAACTTCGTAACTGAGAAATATTCTTAGGAGGAGGCATATTAACAATAGCTTCAATATTTTCAATATCTACTTTGATGCCTGGCTTAGAGATTATAAATCCTAATAATTTATCAGAATCAACTCCAAAGATAAATTTATTAGGATTCAATCTCATACTATAACTTCTAATCCTTTCAAATATCTGTCGTAAAATGGTAACATGATCTTCTCTTTGTCTAGATTTGGCTAAGATATCATCCATATAATCTTCAAGGATCTTATGAATGTAATCATGAAAAACCAGAGTCATAGCTTGTTGATAAGTCGCTCCTGCATTTTTTAATCCAAAAGGCATCATGACCCAACAAAAGGTTCCCCAAGGTTTTATAAATGCAGTTTTAAATTGATCTTTAGGAGGGATAAAAATTTGATTATATCCCGAAAAACCATCCATAAAAGATAACAAGGCATGACCCACTGTTGAATCCACAATCATATCGATATTAGGTAATGGGAAATCATCTTTCAAGGAAGCCTTATTTAAATCTCTAAAATCAATATACATCCTTATCTTATTTTCTCCTTTTGACATAGGCACAATGTTTGAAATCCAATTTGAGTAATCAATAGAATGGATAAATCCAGAATCCAATAATTTCTCAATTTCACCTTTGACTAATAAAGTGATTCATGGATTCATCTTTCAAATTTTCTGTTTCACAGGTCTCATATTTGGTTTTAAAACAATGTTATGCATAACAATCTTAGAATATATACCTAACATATTTGAATATGTCCAAGCAAAGATGTCCTTAAGTTCAAGAAAAAGGGAAACCAACTGATCACGTTCATCCTGATTCAAACATTTCCCAATTTTTATCATCCTTTCAGAGTTGTTTTCATCCATTTGAATATCAATAGTTTCAATAATTAACAAATCACTTCTTATTAGAGGATCCATTGGTAAAGGGAGAATATCTTGTTTATCATGTTCTCCAAAATAAGCATCAATTTTTAAACAATAAGGCTTTCCTCATTTGTGATGAAACTTAGGTAAATCTTCATAAACCCCTAAAAATTCCATTAAGGCTTCATCTTTAGGAAAAATATCCAAAGAGGGTTCTTGATTAAGGTCAATAAGCAATGGGTTAACCAACTTCAACTGTCCACCACAAATATGATTAACTTTAAGAGGAAAAGCTGATGGTTGTCTATAAGAATTGAATCCTAATCCATATGTATGATCATAAACTTCATTATCCAAAGGTACTTGTATACCTTGTTCATATTTACCACATCCTTTCCCATTAAATCCTGATTTCTTAAGAAAATGATAACCAGGACCATATCGATCAGTCATATCTAAAGGAGTCCAAGGAGCGGCATATGTCACAATGTCATAGCAATCAGGCTTTATAGTTTCAATCATTTCATTAATCGAAGTGGCAACAAAATTACTTTTTAGTTCTTCAGAAAGCATAGAAGAAATAAAAACTTTTTTCTCAAATTCATTTTGTTGTTTCATAAATTCCAAATCAGAGACCTTGTATTCTCCAATAAAAGTAGGATTAAAATCCAATGTCCCACAATCATCTTTAGTCAAAGAAGAAGAAGATGGAGCTTCTTGTTGTTGAATCTCAGATTGTTGTATCTCTGGTTGTTTTTCAATCTCTTTGCTAGGTTGAAGAGGTTCAGAGATTTTGGCATATTCCGCATTTAAGCAAGGATTCGGGGCATCATCCGCATGTAATGTATACATTAAGTTGTTATAAATGAACCTAACCTTGCAATGAAGAGTAGAAGGAATTGCATTTATAGTATGTAACGAAGGTATTCCTAAAAGAAGGTTATAATTGAGAGGTCTAGGCATAACATGAATAGGAGTATTTAGGATAATTGGACCAACTTTAATAGGTAAGGTAATAATGCCCAAAGTTCTCTTCGCAATATTGTCAAATCCACGTATAGGAACATTATCAGGTTGAATAGCAGTAAGATGAGCCTTAATTGCTTTGAGCATATCCATGCTATGCACATTAAGCCTAGATCCATTATCAATTAAAGTTCTTTGAATGATACTTTGATTAATAGAGATGGCTACCATGAGAGCATCATATTGATTCTGCACCTCTAGGGAAGGTAAATCATTACCAGAAAACACAACAGGAGGTATAGAAGGCATAATATGCATACAATCCAAAATAGAATGAATGTTCTCTTGATTAGGAGGCGAAGCAGGAAGAGTAGATAAAGCTTTTTGCAATGCCTCATGATATTTCGGGGAAGTTTGAAGTAATTCCCATAAAGATATCTTAGCAAGAGGAGCACGTAATTGGTCAAATAAGTTATACTCATTAGAGGTAGATGGAAACCTAGGTGCTTTAGGAAGCATAGGTTGAGAAGGTGGTAAAGAAAATAGAACAGTAGGCTGAGGGTTATTCCGCATGTGATAAGTATGTGAAATAGAATCATTGTTGTCAAATAAATCCAAAGGACCTCTAGGTTTACCCTTAATTGTTATACGAGGACATCCTTTTACCATCATCAAAGGTGTAGGATATATTATTTTAGGTTTATCAATGTTACAAATAGTGGGACATGAAGGTAACCATGCACACACCCTATGGTAAAGGTCAATTGGAGAGGTTGTGGAGGAGAGTGAAATAGGAATATGATCCATGGAGATCTTATTCAAACCATTTTCATCCTCACTACCATGTACCCCATTAGGGAATATATCCTCTTGTTCAATAAAAGCCTCATCAAAGTACTCAAAACAATAATCATACATGTTGAATACAAAGAAAGCACTAAAAGCATGAAAATATATTTTTTTGTATTTTTAAAGGGATTTTGCAATTTTTTTTGTATTTTTGAAATATAAATGCAAGAAATCTAATCTTATAAGCATGCAAGATTTAAATCTAACACAAAAAAGAAAGGATTGTCATAAACGGGTTCACCAAAATGAATAGGATAAAAATGGAGCCTTAACAATGCACCTGACATTCAACACTATTCATTTGTATGTATCTTGAATTGGAATAGCATAAGTAAAGTAAATTTGGAAATACTTGAAAATTAATTAGGTTAAGATACATACCTCATCATGAAATAGATTTAGAAATACCTATTTTCTGAAGCCTATGCGGAGTTTTAGAAGATTCTACAACTAGATCTGGGACCAAGAAGCCGTGACAGAGAAAACCCAGAAAACTTTCATCTTTCCAGCAGCAGGTAGTCTTTGACCCTGATAAAAGGTCAAAGGCTACATTTTTATTCTGAAGGTTGATTTTGACTCTGTTCGTAGATCTCAAAAGTTTTTTGAAAAGGGTACTCAGATTTGTCCTCCAATTCCCAAAATAGTGACCATAGATATCTGAAAAGTGGGGGTTTTGGGGGTGGCTATATAGGATTTTGCCTTAGTAAAACCCTCATTTTGGTGATCTCCACCTCCACAAATAGCTAATTGAAATAGAATGTTTGTGTGTATGTATTGAAAGTGTAATGCCAAGATCAAATCCTCTAGATCAAAACCCTAGCATGAATATGTATGAGACAACAATGCATAGATTTGAATGAGATAGAAAAGCATACCAAGCCCCCAAGGCTAAAGTACTTCTACCAAACTCACAATCTGTAATTGCTACCCCATGATTGTATCTTTGAATGCTTGAAAGTTGGTAATGGTGGATCAAGGAAGAAAGGATCTCTCTTGCTCCAAGTATGTGTTCACAATGGTGTGTTCACAAAGATGCTTGATATCAACAATGGCTTGATCTTCTATATCATCCTCTTGCAATATTGCATCCTCACTTCACCATTCCTTGCTTTCTTGAATCTCCTTGTTCATTAAATTGTCTCCTTGAGAGCACTTGATCATGAAATTGCTTGGTGAAAATGAATGCAAATGAGAGTCTTTATATAGAGGTTTCAAGGTGAGGCTCCTAGAGGAATGTGAGGAACCATAATTCAAATTTCACCTCAAATTAAGGTCCAATCACAATAACCAACTAAGGATGGAAAAAAATTAAATTAATTTTGAATTAAAACCTTTCCACACTCGGATCCGAGGGCCTGACATTGATTTCGGGCCCCGCCGGTACCAAATCTGAAAAAGGGGCATAGATTCCAGAGGAGGTCAAAGATAACCTCATCTCTAACCTAGGTCAGAGAAGAGCTCAACTCTACCCTAGGTCAAGGATGACCTTGACTTTGACCTAGGTCAGGGTCTAGATCATCTTAGACCCAGAGATCCAGATCCTCCTAGAATCAAGGATAGGAGGTCCTGAGGATGCTCGGAGACCTAGAAATGATGCTAAGATGGGACAAAATGCTGGGGAGAGGCACAAAATCCTATGATGATTTTGATGAAGGCTGGGAGGACCTATTTCTAAGTCCTACCTATAAAATAGAGCCATGGAAGAGTGAAATTAAGGAGAATCCTCGAGATCCTAACCCTAATTTCACCTAAAATGAAGAAATCAAGTGCATAATGCATCCTAAATGCAAGTGTCATGATAAATGTACTAAAAGAGGTTGCTAAACCTATCAACATGGAAGTGCTTCCATTTTAAGATGATATAGTTATGACAATAATATTATTTTATATTATATAAGAGGCATTGCTCATAATTTGACACTTTAATTGAAAATTTGAATAAAAAAGTTTTTTAGAAATATACTTGTAATTTATAAATTTTGTTTTCCTTTCTCTATAATCTTATGGGGTTATTTTGTCCATGGGTTATTTTTTCCATGGGTTATTTTGGATTGGGTTATTATGCCCCTAGGTTATTTTTTCCTTGGGTTATTGTGGTCGGGTTGTTCTATCCAAGGTTATTTTGGTCAGGTTATTATGTCATGTAATCATTCATCTTCCATCATCTTAGCCTCTTGAAATAAACATATCCAATTTTGTAATCTAATTCTCTTAGCATGTTTATCACCTTCAAAATTAGATTCCAAAGCTAACCAAATTTCATGAGATGTCTTTAGAGTCTTTACCTAACTTTATTCATTCTCATGAAGGGCTGACAAATTGCTTCTCTGGAAAGTATGTTACACATGAATAGATCTCTTTCTTTCACAATGAAATCCTCAATATTTTCTTCTTCAATGATGCATTTCTCATTCTTTGTGATCAACCAATATCCTATTCCTAGACATAGCAAATGTGTCTTCATCTTTTATTTCCATTTTTCATAGTTAACTCCATCAAACTTAGGACTTTCTTTTTAGAAGTGACAAGCCATGGATCTCCTTAAGTTGTTAAACTTTTCCTTCAAGGACCTACCACTCTGATACCACTTATTACAACTAGTGGTTGTCATTGCACCAAAAGATCGACCTGTTAATGCTTGATACAACCACTAGACTTATAGAAGATATAGGAGGTTGTTAAACCATGTCACAAATCCCATGGGGAGCACTGACCATTTTTCCAACAACTCGGGCTAAGAAAGTGTGATCCCTACTGAGGATTGTGTGATCTCAATACCAAGAAAATAGTGAAGTAAACCCAAGTCTGTCATAGGAAATATGTCCTACAAAGAATACTTGACACTGCAAATCATGGATGAAGTGCTCCCTGTAATGATCAAGTTATCAGCATAAAGCACAAGTATCAAGTGTGAGTCATCCTACTGAAGAATGTAGACATTCAAATTTGAATGGCACCTAGTGAGCCATGTTGAGAGAAGAACGGAATCCATCTTGGCATACCAATCCCTAGGACACTATTTGAGACCATAGATAGACTTCCTCAATCTTCAAACCATAGAAGTATCATGTATGAATCCATGTGGACACTCCGTATAAATATCCTCATGAGGATCCCCATGTATAAATGTACTCTTCACATCCATCTAATGTACAACCCAACCATGAGATGAAGCAATAGCAAGATTTAAATGAATGGAGTTCATCTTGGTGACCGGTGAAAAGGTCTCATTATAGTCAACACCAGGAACCTTAGAAAAAACCTTTTGCAGAAAGTCTAGCCTTATACTTATCCACACTTCCATCTGTTGCAAACTTGGTCCAATACATCCACTTATATCAAACCAAATTTCTTCCCTTAGTAGGAGGAACTAAGTCCCAAGTGTTATTCCCCATCAAAAAATTATACTCATCCTCCATAGCCTTGTCCCACTCATGAACCCCTGAAACTTCCCTAAATGTATGTGCATTTGAGCCAATTGCAATATAAGCATGCAAAAATGATTTTTGTTATGACCTTGTCCTTCTAGTATATGAAGAATTTCCCACAAGTGAGCTTGTTGAATCAAGTATTTGTTGTTCCCAACCAGGTCTAGTGGAAGAAGAAAATGAAGAAGGAATTTCCTCAACTATTTCTTGACCTTGCGAAGGTGGAAGCCTATGACTTGGGGTTGAAGAAGATTCATCTTATAAGTCACTATCATCACTATCACTTTCCAAAATGGAGGAAGGAGGAGGAGTTGAATAAGTCAAACTAGGAAACTTATCTTCAAAATGAACACTCCTCTCAAAGAAAATTTCATGTGTCTCAGGATCCATAAGCTTGTATGCCTGGGTATATGCACAAAGATGGGGGACCACAAAGGTGCCACATTCATTTTTGGCCCCCCAACGGCCATAGTGCCTACGCACTAAAGCACATGTTCCCTATAGTGCGCACATGCTATGGCTTGGGCATCTCAAAAAATAGCGCATGTGAACTATAGGGCACACGCGCTATGTAAAAATTATAAATTTTTTTGGTTGCCTTTCAAAGGCCCATTTTCATGCCACAAACCCATGTTTGCAGTAAAAGAGGGCTTTCTAGAGCACGTGCACAAAGACATTTTTCTTGTTCAATTCATAAAATTTGATAAAGAATGACTCCACGACATCGTCAAGTTTGAACTGGAAGAAGAGGTAAGTATTTTTGCAACCCATGCCTCTTATTTGTATTAAAATTTTAGTTTTGAAGCAATTTATTTTTTTAAAAATTATGTTCATAGATTTTAAGTGTAATTAAGATTTTAAAATTGATTTTGTTTTAATTTCCAGGAAGAAATAATCTCCCTGAACAAAACCTGAAACCAAACCCTCCATCTTCTCCCCGTGAACAAATGAATGAAGAAAATAACCAAGAAAATTAACCTCAACCGCCTCCACCAATTGAGAAACCTCCTCCTAGAATAGAGGAAAATTTGATGAACCATATTGAAAGAGGGAAAAAAGAATTAGAATCTTTAATTGGGAGGTTAAAAGATTTTATTGCTACAAATCCTAGAAGGGAAAGACTTGCAAAATCATTGGAATCGATCTTGACCCACATAGGCTCATTTAGTGGGTAACTTAATTTATGGCATGATAAAAGAGAAGAACAAAAATAATATTATGCAAATAAATTGTCATATGAGGACATAAAAAAGAAAAAAAATCACAAAAGATGACATTTGCAAACTCTTTAAAAAACCAGGGGACACTGATACTCTTAGAATTACAACAAGGAGGTTCCCAATTCATTGGTGCTTGAATGAAGACAAAAAAAAACTTTTGGGAGAGATGGTGAATGGTCTTTGATTCCCCTCCTTGTAACAATCATGAGGATCCTATATATTTCTTGAGGAAACTCTATTGCGATTTTGTACTCAAGGAGGTGCCAAATTATTTTGACTTTCTAGATTCTCAGGGTAGAGGAGGTGGGTCATCATTTGATAGAGTGGGGGCACATCATGACCCTAATGCACCTAGGGTTCCTATTGGCATGCCAAGGGTGGATCATGTTAGTATTCCTTCTGTTGTGAAGGAATGTGTAGAGGTGGACACACTAGGCACGATTAGTGCTCTGATAGAGACTCTCATTCAGTGTGCCACTCCTTTAGTTGAGGGTCACCATGGTCAATCTTTGAGGGGGCATATTTTTTGGTCATGTGGATCCTTGTGCACATTTGGTACTATCGAGAGAGAGGAAGAGGATCATGGAATGGTGACTGATGATTTTCTAAATATGACATTTGGCATTGACACACAGGTAAATATTTTGCAAGTTCATTAAATTTATTTGATCATATTTTATTTATAAAAGAATAACTAATTAATTTAGTATCTATTTATTATGATTAAAATTTAGGGCAAGAGTGTCGGTGGCAATGGAAATTATCCTCCAGTCCCCTTCTACACATCATCTTCAACTCCACGAGTATGTATCGAATAAATCATTTTAATTAATATATTTCATTATTATGTAATTATATAAATGATTGTATCATAACTTATTGTACATGTGCATTAGTTCATTGGTGGACCATCGACATTCACAATAGATAGTGAAGGGCATCATGCCACTTTCCTTGAGGTATCTTTATTTGCATGTTAATTTGCTTTACTTGATTATATTTAATTAATAAATGAATGAATAACTAAATTACTAGACAAATTATGATCAAAATCTAGAGGCAAAGTGGTCATTGCGGTGATCACATTCGTTCACCTAGCTTTGTGACATCATCATTGAGTCTACAGGTATATATGTAATAATACATTATAATTAACATATGAGTAGTATGTTCTTATATGAATGTTTGTCTTGTAAATTGACATGTACATGTGCACTAGTTTAATCTTGGAGCTTTGATATTGACCCTGCACACTGAAGGATGTGGTGGAACCTTCGCAGAGGTACCATTTATTCATTAGTAGGGTTGTAAAAACTATATGTAATATTTATAACTACATAATAATTTTTTTGTTTCATTTTTAGTTGTTGACATCAAAAACTCCTCCTTCTATTCGTGATACTTTGGATCCTGGAGTAGCTGCAACAATAGCTAGTTCTGAAGCATTGACTGAGGTATGAAAAAGACCTCTTAATTTTAATTGTTATTTTAATAGTTTGTATTGAATTTTATAATGATATTCATGTATGTATTTTAATTATTATTTTGATCATTTTTGTAGGGACTTATTACTCTAGATCATCAGCATCCACCTTCGGTGGATGTACATAGTGACTATTTGCTAGCGGTAAGCAAATATTCTATTTTATGTCATTGTATAATTCAATTTTGATGTATATTAGTTATTGATTCTTAAAAAAAAATTATCAGCTTGAGCTATAGAAGAGTCTAGACAGGAGGACTAGTGAGCGCACTCGGAAGACTACAACATCCACTAGATCTCCATTGACATGATGATCGAAGACAACTCAGGATTTGTTTTCTTCCCCTGGCGGGAAAGGATGTAATGTCCCCGCCAGGGGACCTAAAATTGTAACTAACAATTTTTTTTTTCTAACATTCTAACATTTCATTACTAACATTCACAAGTACATTCCTTAAGGTTCTCTTAATTAATTCATTTACCATTATCAAGCATTGCATTTCATTCTACATCAAAACCAATTGCCTTAATGAATTAATTGAATTCATTTTCTTTACCAAACTAACATATCATTTACTTTTAGAAGTGCAATGAAGCACATTACTTATCTTATCCACTAAGTATATTTATCCTTTCCTATTTGTTCACTCCTAATCCTTATCTATGCACAACTCAATTGCATTAACATTACATAAATAAGCTTTCCATTAATTCCTTACTTTCCACTTTCTCTTTAAAATCAAAATAGAAAGAGTGTAAAGTACTTAACCATCTATTGCCAACCAACAAGAACCATTCACTGAATTATTTGTGCCACAAGTTTAACTTCCACAAATTACCATCTATGACATTGTATATATCCAGTTAAGAATTGAGATTAAAACCTTGTTTAAATAACCTTACATCATACACATTGAACTTAGACATTTAAGAGCATTAGGAAAGAATTAAATCTTAATACTATTTTCAATAACATACATGTTTCCTTTCCCTTATTATTTTTAATTGGAGATACCCATCAACCCTTAGCATATCTTTTCACTAATCCACATATCAAAACAAGTTTCCTTTTAAAGAATTTTTACATCCATAAGTACTTGCATTACAAAGGTTTGCATAGAACAATTACTTTCAATTTCATTTTAAAACTCATAAGAGAGATAAGGTTGGAAAGTTACCTAATTATAATCCATAACTGATTAACCAATATTCAATCCCCTTTTGAGATTCCTAATACTACCCTTCCCACATACATACCTTCTTTCTTACAATTTCCAATTACAAACATAATTATAATTACAGTTACTACACATGGCCCAAAGGCATACAGAGAGATAATTACAATAAGTTGCCCAAGGGATTACAATACATCTTCACATCTTGATTATGAAAGATAGAGATACATGATACAAGAACATAAACCTCACCATTGAACAACTTAGAATCCAAGCCACAACATGAACCATGATCAATATCTCGAAAGAGATTTTCCACCCAGCCATGTGAAACTGGTAAAGTTCCACCCCCCATTCTAGGAGATAGAACCAAGGTACTCTCAAGACCTTAAGGCAATCTAAGTCTCAAATACCAATAAACCCAAGACTCAAAAGAACAAGAATAAAGCACATAAAAGATCATCATACTATAACATCGAGGTTAAGGGTCTAGGATACCACCTAAGTGAGTGTCATCACACCACCTATATATTGGGATCCTCCCTGGAAACCATGTAACCCTGGTACCCCCTTTCTGAGTAGGGATCCTCCCTGGCAGTTATCCCTGGTCCTGGTACTCCAATTAGGTCTGTGTGGCCTTTATTATATTTTCTTTCATTATCTTTTGAATCTCCCCTTCCCAAGTTAATTTTTAAGGTTATCACTTTTTACAAACCCACCTATAGGATCATCTGGCAACCACTTTAGGGTTCCAACACCTATGGTGAGCCACTCACTTAGGGTTCCTATTATGTTACCCCATCATAAGCCAAAGATACAAAATAACACTTCTATGTCTGGATTCATAGGTTTAGGAAACTCCCCTGCACACTCAGGCCCTTAGAGTGAGTCCTAACCTTATCCATATACATAATAGGAACCATTGGAAGAGTGTCTATCAACCGAGAATGTGGTGCCAAATATAAATGAACTTGATTCTTTGAAATCTGAGATAGGTTATTGTTGACTTTAGCAATAGAGTCTTGTAGCACCTAACATTTTGATGCTACCTTGCACAAGCTCCAAGTTATGACCCCGTAAAGATTGTTGATTTCATGTTTAGTGCACCCTAAGGGACACTTCAGCCTAGAGTGGTTGATAGTATTCGAGTGACTCTATGTGCCAAACAAGGTTTCCACTAGTGTTTACCTAGCCATTCAAAGCTATTGGAATGGATGGTTTGATGTTACAACTGATGGTTTGAAAGATACACAATGTTTCTCATTTCAATTGAGGAACACTGTGAGTTTTGACATCAACCAAAAATGTGGTTCCAAACATAAATGAACTTGAATCTCTAAAAATTGAGATTGGTTATTGTAGGCCTTGGCAATACGGTCTTGTAGCACCTAACAGTTTGATCCTACCTCACACGAGCTCCAAGATATGACCTCGTAAAGATGATAGATTTCATGTTGAGGGACCTTGAGGGACACTTTAGCCCAGATTGGTCAACATCATTCGAGAAACTCTGTATGCCAAATGAGGTTTCCACTAGCGTTTACCTAGCTATTTAGAGTTGTTAGAACAAATGGTTTGATGCTACAACTAACGGTTTAAAAGATACGCAATGTTGCTCATTTTAACTGAGGAACACTACGAGTTGTGACATCAACCGAGAATGTGTTGCCAAATATAAACAAACTTGAATCTATAAAAATTGTGATATGTTATTGTAGGCCTTTGCAACATGGTCCTATAGCACCTAATGGTTCGATGTTACCTTGCACGATCACCAAGATATGACCACATAAATATCACTGATTTCATACTCAATGCACCTTGAGGGACACTTCGGTCTGGAGTGGTCTACAATGTTCGAGCGACTCTATGTGCCAAATCAAGTTTCCACTAGCATTTACCCAGACATTCAGAGTTGTTGGAGTAGACGGTTCGATGCTACAACCAACGGTTTGAAAGATACACAATGTTTCCCATTTCAACTGAGGAACACTTTGAGTTTTGATATCAACCAAGAATGTGGTGTCAAATATAAATCAACTTGAATCTCTAAAAAATGAGATAGGTTATTGTAGGCCTTAGCAACACGGTCTTGTAGCACTTGACCGTTTGATGTTACCTTGCATGAGCTCTAAGATATGACCCCATAAATATTGCCAATTTCATGCTAAGTGCACCTTGAGGGACACTTCAGCCTGGAGTGGTTGACAGTGTTTGAGTGACTCTATGTGTCAAATGAGGTTTCTACTCACGTTTACCTGACCATTTGGAGTTGTTGGAATAGACGGTTTGATGCTACGACTGACAATTTGAAAGATACGCAATGTTGTTCATTTCAACTGAAGAATACTTTAAGTTTTGACATCAACCGAGAATGTGGTGCCAAATATAAACAAACTTGAATCTTTGAAAACTAAGATAGGTTATTATAGGCCTCTATAAAATGGTCCTGTAGTACCTAACATTTTGATGCTACCTTGCACAAGTTCCAAGATATGGCCCATAAAGATCACTAATTTCATATTGAGTGCACCTTGTGGGACACTTCGACCTGGAGTGGTTGACAACGTTTGAGTGACTCTATGTGTCAAATGAGGTTGCCACTAGCATTTACCTAGCCATTTAGAGCTGTTGGCACAAATAGTTTGATGCTATGACTGATGGTTTGAAAGATAAACAATGTTGCTCATTTTAACTAAGGAACACTTTGAGTTTTGACATCAACCAAGATTGTGGTGCCAAATATAAATGAACTTAAGTCTCTGAAAATTGAGATAGGTTTTTGGTGCATAAAGTTAGAAGATTTTTAAATCAGAGAATTTTTATATTACTGATTCACCCTTCCCCTCTAGCCTTTGAAGTGGAAGGTGATGACTCCTTTCCCTTGTAGGTACTTGAAAAATCAATATGATTCTTCTTGATTATGTTTGTCAACTCATCTATTTATTTCTTGTGGAATTGATGCTCATCATGATTTGAATTCTTGCAATATGCATAAATTTTATTCTCCTTCTTAGAATTGTTCCCCTTTTTGTTAGAAAAAGGCTTGCCTTGTTGTGAGGAGGAAGATTGTTGTGTGTCTTATTGTAATTTGGCCTTCCATTGCTTTTACTTCTTGTTGGAACCTTTACCATCTTGATTCCTTTGATTCTCATTATTAGTCACCAATGCCTTAGACTTTGAAGACTTGAGAATCCCCATACTCATTAATTTTTCTTGTTCTAAGACCAACATTTCTTTAAATGACTCAAATGAAGGCTTAGTGAAGGCACTTCCCATGGTCAACTTGTGAGTATTGCAACTTGAAACAAAAGCCACATATTCAGGAGGAATATTTTTCAATAAGTCATTGATCAACTTCACATCCTTCATGAGATTATCACAATCCTCAATTTGTTCTCTATGATCATTGACTTTGTTGAGATAATCTTGTATGGTACCAAAATTCCTAGCATCCAATTTGTGAAGATCATGTTCAATTGAGAATCCCATTTCTTCATCCACTTTACCATATAAATCTGCAAGTTCATCCCAAGATTCCTTTGCATTATCTATGGTTTTGATGTGATATAAGACATCTTTATGAACATGTGTTCTCAAGAGACCAACAACCCTAGAATTTTTGGTAAGCCATTTTTATCTAGTAGGATCAGTATTAGTATATATAAAGTGCCAAAATGATGATTTTGGAACTTTATATATAGTTTGTGTATAATTGTCACTAGCCAATTTTGGGCCAAAGTGGAATTCTAATATTGATATTTACAACTGCCTTTATGGGGCCAAATTAGACTCAAATGAATATTTATCATAATCAAAGCAAATCCTAAGCATTAGAATGATCATTCAAGGCTAAAAAAGACTGTTTCTGAAAGTGATATTTTTGCCCAAATAAGGCTACAATATTATTTCAAATCTGGAAATTAATCAAAAAATTATACACTTTCAAAAAAAATGGCAATTGAAAATGTGTTTGTATGAGCTTGAATGAAGTCTCTAAAGTTTCATAATAAAGGATTAGATAGGTACAGTCACCAAAAAACTATAATTTCTACAAAATCCATGAACCAAAACCAGAAAATACCACCACCACTCAAAAGTTCAGGAAATTATAGTAAAAATAAAATAAAAAATTGCACTCAATTTGGAGCCCAGATGACCAAGTTATTATTGGAAATCTATTGGGAAAGTGTGATACTGAGAGGGCGGGTGAATCATATATCACTGATTTATCCATTTTGACTTAAATAAAAACTTGCATAGCATTAACATAAAACTCAACAGTGTAACAAATCTAATAAGCTAAACATCACCCATGTAAATAAACATGACACGATGATTTTGGTTACCAAGAAACCCTTGAAAGGTAAAACTAGGGTGGGGATGACACCCACAAATCTTCCCTATTGTAGTATAAAGTTTTCGTATTAGGGCTATAAGTTTGATCACAAAATATGATCTACCCTATGAGGGGTCTAGCCTATTAAGAGCTTTGAGACTTATACAGTCTACCTTGCAAAAGGATTTAAGACTTACAACTAAGTAAGCACTTGGTTAAGAGATTTACTAAGGTCTATCAAAACCACTATGTTAAGAGATTTACCCTCATACACCTGTTAAAATGTCATAGTACCCGATCCTTTGGTTTGCACTGTGATGATGATTATAGATCTCCTCCTTACAGTATAGATTTGATCTATTCTATAAAATATGTCTATGTTATGTCCTTCACTGCTTTACTCTATTCTACTCGGTCACTGAACTCTATCTCTGATCATCAAGATACTTCTTTGTTCTGAAAAATGAGACCTCCTTCATACTCTTTTACACACATTGTTTTAGGGTTTAGATCACATCTTATATAGACAATTAACTTTCTCCAAGATTTAAGATCTATGATCTAGATTATCTATTTTTGTCGCTTAACATTTCCCTAATTATGATTGGTTCCATGTGTTACATAGGGATTAATGATTACAATATAAGAGCATAATCACCTCCATGATTTGCTCAACAAATAATAAGTGAAATATGAATGTCGGCCAAAATGGTTTACCTAAGTGTTTGTGCCATAACAAACACATATGTCAATTATGGCTTGCTCGGCATTTGATATCTCTAGAGCTCAGCATTCACTATTCTTTATACCCTAGTGCTCAACATTGTCTTCTTTACATAACTCAGAAAAAGCTGACTTGACTTAATACTGAAGTACTTAGTGACCACTTTTTTACTCAGTAGTGACTACTGCTCAGTAAATGTACATTCTACATGACTTGACCTATATATGATGACTCGGTCGCAGTGATGATCAACCAACATTGCCTAGAAAATGACTAAGTGTAAGACACTAATAGACAACAAAACTTTAGGGATGAACAATCTCCCCCTTTGACATTAGTGGCAAAAACACTTCACCGTGACATTTTCATTACATTTACAAGAGTACTTAGTAGTATAAAATATTTACAAAATACTCCCCCTAAAACTTAACTCGGTCTTACAAAATAAAATTTACATTTGTACACATAAGACTTCCTTATTTGACATACACTTGAATACATATATATACATTTACAAAACTTAGTATGTCATACCATTCATTTTTACTTTCTTCATTCTGATTCTGCTCCCTCTTTGTGACTTAACATGTCATGTCACTTTTATTTCCCCCTTGTTTTTGTCACTTGAAGTTATTTGGGTGTAGGGATTGTGAAATACTTGTCTAGAAATGGTTTATGAAGCTGCATGACCATGTGCAATACATTTTCCCAATCGAATGTTGCAATCTTCAAAACCTCAGACTTTACCTCTAGCTCAGCAACTAGGTCAACTAGGCTCTCAGTAGTAGAAAGATGGGGATCTTTCTGAACTAATTCCTTTGTCATAACTAACTCTCTTTGCATGGCCTCCAAATGAGGTGTTAACATAGTTTGAATGGAGAGTAAGTGAGCCCATATCTTACCATCATTAGCCATTAACTCAGCTAATCTATCTTGAGTATATAGAACCCTGGTATAATGTATAGAGTTGGAACTTGTATCCAAGCTCAATGAATGACTTGTAGATTTTATATCTAATGGTAGCTTATCTACCAGATCTTGGTTGTCCTTTGTAAACACTTCTACATCACACAATTTCTTGTACAAAGAATGTGCATTTTATACAACTTCCTCTGAGTTTGTGATTAAGGTATAAATTTCTACCTGCTTTACTACAATATATGCAAAGACATTATTAAGTACCTTGGTCTCAAATTTTCTTTCTGACCATTGCAACAACTTGTCATTCACCTCGTTGTCATCATAAGTCATTTTCTTGACAATGTGAACAAGTTGTTCCAAAATAGGGTTAGAGTCATTTACATCAATCATATCAAAAGCATATATGAATATACCTTTTATTTCATGAAGTACTTGCTTTTTCTAATGTTCCCTTCTCATTTCTTCTTGTTTTCTCTTCTTCTTCAGTAGATCTTGCAGAATTTGCATCTGATCATAGGTCAAGTTATCTATGTCCCATTTAGGAATCACAATAACTTCTTCGAGTGTCACCTGTGGAGTAGGAGATTTTGCCTTCTTTTTCTATGAATTCTTCTTAGGTTTTGTTTTACTTGGCATCTATACAAGAGATTTTATTGCCTCTTTCTCCTTAGGCTCTTGAGTATCTATTGCTTTTTCTTTATCTTTCTTTTTTGGTTCCTTTTCCTCCACATGAGGATTTACTATAACCAATGCAGACTATTTTGCTTGCCCTTTATTTGAATCCTTGACAGATGTAGACTTAGGTGTAGTTACCGACTTGTTCCTCGATAGTAGTAATATGACCGACTAGCATGTCAACTGTCACTATTTATGGACTTGCATAGGTAAATTTAACAGTTGATGTATCCTTAATCCTTGGATATTCTAGCACTTGTAGTAACAAAGGATTACTGCTTGGTATAGATGTATCTTTGGTTTCCTCAACTTGAATTTCTTCCTCGGTCAATATATGAGTTTTCACTAGTGTGTCCTCAATGATATCAATAATGGTTATTTCAGTTGTCTTCTCACATTTCTTGATCTTCTGAGTTGATTCCTTCTAAATTTGAGGTTCACTAACATCCTCTTTATTATCTAGCTCAACTCCCATGGATGTGCTAGCATCTTGTTGTGCACTTTTATCAATTAAGAGACCAAAAATGATCTTCCATACCTTTAGACTCTGTTGAAAAATATCAACCTTGTGTTGAAGGATACAGTATGCCTTAAGCTTGGGAACGAATTGATTTCTATATTGATCCATGAATTAATGAATGTTAGTAGGGGATAAGTCTGGTATGACTTGAGAAAGTGTACTTTCCCTGATTTGCTTCTCAGTCATAAGGGCGTATTCCCATTTTTGTGCTATTCATTGATATAACTCATTAGGATGAAAATTCCCCAATTAAAGTGGTGTCATCTTAAATGTGTAGAGCATCTCAAGCATTTCTTCTTCTACTTTTTCCTTATCCTCTATACTCATCCTTTCAAATTTTACTTGTTTGAAGCCTGCTAGGCTAGCAGAGCTCTTGATGTTGTGGCATATTTTATCCACAACCAATTTTTTCCTTTGAAGTGGTACCTTTTTCCTTATTTCCTCATCACTATCAGTTTCCTCATCATCCTTCTCCAAAATAAGTTTTCTCCTCAATTTATTCCTCAACTGGCTCGGTATTGCCTTAGGTTGAATAATTTTTCTCTTCCCTAATGCAAGGGTTTTCTTTTGAGGCTTGGTAGCTACAATAGTAGAGGATGCCCTAGTTCTTGGCCTAAGCACTGGTGAGGAGATAGGCTTTGGTTTCTGCATTGTTTTCCTTATGGGCTCGACAACTAATGCCTTATTGCCTTTCTTTTCTACCACTTTCTCCTCCTCATCACTTTCACTAGACTCACTTGACTTATCTTCTCCTAATCCTTGAGTCAGTTCTAGAGGTGCTTCTACCTCTCCTTCTCCTATCATCTTTTCAATGTTTTTCACTATCTTTTTCCTCTTTCTCTCCATGGTGGTAGACTTTAATCCCATGGTTATCTTAGCCTTAGCTTCCTTATAAGTTCCAAAATATGTAGCCTTCTTATCAACTTCCTCGGCTAATAAGGTTGTAATTGTTGTTGTAGTTTCATTAATGTTTACCTCATAAGGTAATGGTATTAGCCATGATATCCTCAGTATTATAGCTTGAGCATATGTGTTGTCAGTGTCAACTAGAAAGCATATGTCCTGAATGTATTTCTCTACTAATGATATAGGAATTATACGTCTTTTCCTCATTTTCTTCTTAAACTCAACAAAGTAATTCTCCATAATGCTTTCAAAGTTAACACCCATTTGACTAATAAACTCATTAACCTGAATAGTCACTGGTCTACTCTTATCCCATTATACTCCTCCAACTATAGGGAAACTTTTCTGAATGTAGAAAAATAAACAAACAAGTAGGGAACTGAACTTACACAGAATTCTTGGCTTTCTGGATTGATGTAAGATTCTTGGCAATTTTTGTCAGTTGGAGCTCGTCAAGGTCGTATGTGTGATCCTTCTTTATTATCTTCCAATCTTGGTCCACTGCCATGCATGGGACACTATCCAACCAACTTGACTGATAAAATTTGTGAGCTATCACCCTTACTGTAAACTCAATTTTCAGGTCGGTGATAGTAGAGATAGGCATGCCCTACTTGTTCCATACTGCATGTGTGTTTGCTTGTATTTTCTCCTTGCTTTGACATCTCATTATTTTCTTCCCAGTGAGTTTAGGGTATCCAGTTACCCAATGTATCATATCTTTGGTGATTTGGGCCAGTCCATCCTCCAGCCATATTTTCATGTCATATACCCTGCTCAGTACAATCTTGATCCATTCTACTTTGAAATTTTGTAGAAAGTCAAGGGCATGAACCAACCCTTTCTCGAAAACCTTCTGGTGTTACGGCTTCAACACCCCATTGTTGCATAGTTTATTGTATGCCTCTCTTAGTTCATAATCACCAATTTCTCCAATCTTACACATATAACACAATCGTATATCATTTATCATTAAAAATTTCTTAGGAATTTATGATAGGGCTCCAGTCAGATCTCCCATGATTGCACTTTCAAGAACAACCTAAAAATTATATGGCTTGCACGCCTCGTTCCTCACTAATTATACATTAAAAACCTCTTTCCCTTGCTTCTTCATTATGGTTGATAATGATGATGCCGTGTCTTTCAACTTAAGGGTTTTAAAATACTGAAAAAAATTTACTCAGTAAAATACCTTGCACAAGTGTTCTGAAATATTTTGTGATCTACGACACACTATGAAGAATTCTGTAAATCACACTTAGCACTAATCACACTGGTTACTCACTCTCTGAATCACTCTAAAAATTCTCAATTCGTTGGTGGAATGAAATAAATGGTAACTTCCCACTTTATAGACTTCAAATGGTGGGATTAGGGCTTCATTAATAATTTGTACACTTTCTAGGTGAGATACAGTTGTCTCAGCAATCTCATGTTAAAATCGGTTAACATAATCTCAGTCAGTACAACCATTCGGTTAAATCTCAGTGTACATCATATCTTGGCTATCATAGGTACTCGACAAACACTAGTGATTCGGTCACTATAGACTAGAATACTGATGTTCGGCATCAAATATGCAGTGTAGCTCTTTGCTCAAATTTGTCCTAATGCATCTTAATCTATGCAGATATGGACTTTTTCTCAACAAATGTTAGGAACTGATGTAAGATTAAAACATTATAGGACCCAATTCCATACATACCTTCCTTGCTTAGTTCAAAGTGGTGTGATCACATGATCCATTAGATTGGGTGACCTTGGGTGCACTAGCTTCACTACTGCTTGCTTCTTCTTTCTTCTTCCATGTTTTGTTCATCTAATTTCTCATTTACTCAATAGTTTCTTCATTCTTTCTTTGATCATTGCTCAACATGTGTGTTCTGTAATCTTTCTTTAAATGACCAATCTTATTGCATTTATAGCATACCATACTTCCATTCATCCAACTCTTGGATTTACCCCTAAAATGTGTCTTCAAACAATTTGCTCCAATGTGACCATATTTTCCACAGTAATGACAATTGTACGAAGTGTTTTAGTCCCAAGTGTATGTATTACCCTTCTTAGGTGACTTAGTCTATTGATTTGATGACCATTTCATTTGCATTCAAATGCTCTATGTCTATATTTCTAACAATTGAAATAGTGTCCTTGAAATTTAGGTGAGGTGGGTGGATTACTAGCCTTTGTCCTACATTCATGTGCCTGATGTCCATGTTTCTTACAGTTAAAGCAATGTCCATTGAATTTTGGTTTAGGATCAGACTTACCATGTTTACTTTTGCAGATGTTGGTTGTATGTCCTAGCTTTCCACAGTGATGGCATGAGGGCTTGTTGTTCTTTGGTTTTTAATTTCTTTGCTCTCCACTCTTCGATGATTCACCTTCCTCAGTGGATGATAAGTGTTCATCATATCCAAGTCCAGATGTGTCACTAGATCTTCTAGGTGACCTTAATAACTCTTCAAAATATCTCACAACTTCAATGGGCTTGTTCATCCTTTCATTAACCTCCTTTTCAAATCTCATTTCATTCCTTAGTTGATTGTTTTCTGATTTTATATTAGTGAGTTCCTCATCTTTCCTACCCAATTCTTGATTAACCAGTAGTAGTTGATTTACCAGGTCTAGTTGATTGTTTGTCAATCTTTGCATGTCATTTTTTCTTTCATCAAGTCTCATTGATATTTGTCTTTTGACTTCTTCAGCCATTATCTTGTCTTCTTCAGCTTTCTTTTTCTATTCAACTACTTCACAAAATCTCACAGACTGTATTTCTTGTTCTCCCTTCAGATTTCTGATGTCCTCATTCAGTATGTTGTTTTTCTCCAGTATTTCTTTTATGGCTTTGTCACTTTCTATAGAGTTCCCACTGTCAAATAGTCCAGTAGTATCTTCTTCTTGATATTGTGTTTCATTCTATTGAATAGCTATTTCCCTTCTTTTGCTTAAGGATTTCTTCAATTCTCCTTTGGCTACTTCAAGTTGGTATAAGGAAAGATAAATGTCAATCTTCTAATTCTCTATGATTTTTCCCAACTTATAAACCTCCATCTCAAGATCTTTATCTCACAAGTGCTTAGACTTCTTTAGGAGACTACGTTCTGATACCAATTGTTGGAAATCTATTGGGAAAGTGTTATACTGAGGGGGGCGGGGGGGGTGAATCAGATATCACTGATTTATCCATTTTGACTTAAATGAAAACTTTCATAGAATTAATGTAAAAATAAACAGTGTAATAGATCGAATAAGCTAAACATCACCCATGAAAATAAACATAACACAATAATTTTGGTTACCTAGAAACCCTTGAAAGGTAAAACTAGGGTGCGGATGACACCCACAAATCTTCACTATTGCAGTATAAAGTTTGCCTGTTAGGGGTACAAGTTTGATCACAAAATATGATCTACCCTATGAGGGGTCTACCCTATTAAGATCTTTGAGACTTATATAGTATACCTTGCAAAAGGATTTAAGACTTACAACTAAGTAAGCACTCGGTTAAGATATTTACTAAGGTCTATCAAAACCACTATGTTAAGAGATTGATATACCTGTTAAAATGTCTTAGTACATGATCCTTCGGTTTGCACTGTGATGGTGATTACAGGTCTCCTTATGGTATAGATTTGATCTCTTCTATTAAATATGTCTTTGTTATGTCCTTCACTGCTTTACTATGTTCTACTCAGTCACTGAGCTCTATCTCTGATCATCAAGATACTTCTCTGTTCTAAAAATATGAGACCTCCTTCATACTCTTTCACACACACTATTTTAGGGTTCAGATCACATCTTATATAGACAATTAACTTTCTCCAAGAGTTAAGATCTACAATCTAGATTATCTCTTTGTGTCGCTTAACCTTTCCCTAATTCTGATTGGTTCCATGTGTTACATAGGGATTATTGATTACAATATAAGAGCGTAATCACTTCTGTGATTTCCTCAACAAATAATAAGTGAAATATGAATGTTAGCCAAAATGGTTTACCTAAGTGTTTATGCCATAACAAACACATATGTCAATTTTGGCTTGCTCGACATTTAATATCTCTGGCACTCAGTATTCATTGTTCTTTATACCCTAGTGCTCAACATTGTCTTCTTTACATAACTCAGCAAAAGCTGACTCGGCTTAATAATGAAGTACTCGGTGACCACTATTTTACTCGACAGTGACTATTGCTCAGTAAATGTACATTCTACATGACTCGGCCTAACTCAGTTGCAGTGATGACTGACCAACATTGCCTAGAAAATGACTAAGTGTAAGACACTAATAGAAAACAAAACTTTAGGGATCAATAGTTATGGCCTCTCAAAGTTGGACTGCAAATTCAAAAGTGTAATTGGTGAGGGTTGTTAAATGTTCAAAAGTGATGATGTTAGAAAACCCACTCTCTTAAATTTGACAGTCCAACAACCATCACAACAAACCAAAAAAGATCCAAAATGATGGTCAAAAGGTCGTCAAGTTTAACATAATAGAATGATGATGCAATTTTGAGCCTTAAATTAACATCCAAATGATCATCGCCTCAGTTTGAATTTGTCCATATTTGACAGTCAAACGACCATCAAATTTTCTATTATAAAATTATAGTAAAATATGTGATTAAATTTGACGGTTAGATGCATGTCAAAGCAAAAGAAAAAAAACACCCAAATGATGCCTATATGCCCATCAAATTTAAGACAATAAAATACTGCACAAATTTGTTTTTACTTGTTCCTCATGGACGTTGACATGGGTCTCTTTCTAAGGTGGAAAACCATGTGGGCAAGTTATAATTCACCATGTGTATGCCAATTATTTTCTCACGTGTATTATATCTGCCAACTTGCCAAGCTGAGAATTTAGATGAGCCGGTTTGGATGACAGAGCTGGCTAGCTAGCTGATTGGGTGAGCTTGGGCTCAGTTGAATGGGGTGGGATTTGGAGAATTGGGTCCCACATTTATTTTATGTGGGTTCAATTCCCACCTTAAATACACTGAGCTCTGGTGATGAAATGGCTTGATAGCCACGGTGATAGTTATTATGTGTCTCTTAATGTAGCATGAGCTTGGATCTAGCTGGTGTGTTATTTGCCACTCTGAGGTAACTTGAGGTGACTTCCTCATGTGGTTGATTATCTAAGGTGACTTGACTGGGCGGGGTCAAGGTTTGAGATCTTGATCCCAACTTATTTTGATCTATACACCTACAAACTATCAAACTAACAACAACTAGAGGCCTAATAGGCCAGTTTTTTTGCACAGAATATTCTGATAAAATATTGTAGATCTAAAAATAATGATGAAAATAAAATAATTTCAGATATGGAAAGAAAAATTATAAAAAACCATTACCCACTTGCAGATCATCCCTTAGGGGTACAATTTGCAAAAAAAAATTGCCTCAAATTTGACTTTTGCCAAGGTAGGAAAATTTATTGTCAAAATTCATCAGAATGGCCACTTGAATCCAATGGTGAAGTCTGATCTTTTTCAAAATGCTCCCACAAAGTGATGATCCTAAATTTGGTTCATGGCCCTCCAAAATTTGAAGCAACAATGGCTCTCCAATGGCTATGCAATCAAGACTCTTATGGCTCTAATACCATGTAAGAATTTGCCTAAAGAAATGAATGTAATGTCAAGATCTAGAAGCTCAATAGATTACACAAATAAGAGAGACGGGATGATATGATCAAATGAATAACTCAATAATGATCAAATGATAATGGATACATACAATGTAGATGTGCCTAAATATATAGGCAATGTATGATAACTAGGAGATATGCAAGTGATAACCTATCAATCACACTAGGTGTAATAACATGTCCACCAAAGGTGGATCATCCTCCATTGTACAAAAAAGTATCTGCAACATGTGCAAAAATGAGAGGATGATAATGTGATAAGAGCACTAAAGGTGGATCTCACACATAAAGTGGAAATATATAACAACTATCACCACCTAAAGTGGAATTCTCCTACACCATGTACTAAAATGAGATGCAAACTCCTAGGTGTCTCATATGAAAACTACTATGCAATGTATTATCCTAAGTAAACTTTAGTAAACTATAATTAGTGAATACTTAATTACACCAACACTATCAAATTCATTGATGGTACTCTCCTCATCAGCTTGTGTTGTGTTAGATGATTTTCCTACAGTATTAAAGTTAAGCTTAGTACTCAAGGTCTTATTGTTAAATGTATCATAACCTAATTTAGGAACTTTATGTGTCTCCTCAGGTTTTATTGGTTTATAAATACCATGATTTTCTATGCCAATGAGACTATGATCATCATATCCCATTTGTTCCATGTTTCTAAGTCCTTTTCCACACTATTAACCATATATCTTAACCTCACATTTCTTAGTCTCTACTTCTTCTTGTGTTTTGTCTTTATACAACCATCATAGGAGGTCTTGTTCTTCTATTTCACTATATAAGGCTTCCCATTTAGTGAAATTAGTAGGCTTACAAACTATGGTTATAGAAAATGTGGTCTAAGATGTCTATGGTTTGCCATAATTATGAGGAGAGAGAGGTAATTGTTTGACCCAAAGGGCTTGACTCATGTTTTATTATCCTTCTTTTTATTCTTTCACTTTTACTTTGAATTTGATCTCACTTGATTTGGAAGATGAACCTTTCAAAAATTTAGGATCAACATACAACTTATAAGGGGCCACTTTGTGATTGCTAGACATAGTAGTTTCAGATTTTGGATTAAGGTTATTGCAATACATCAAAGGATTTAGGTCTCTAGGCATGGTGATTTCAATTCCACTATGAGGGAATTTTATGCATTGATGGTATGTATATGGTACAACTTGCATAGAATGAATCTATGGTCATCCTAGGAGAATATTGTAGATCAATTCAAGATTAAGGATGTGGAAAACCACATCTTTAACCATAGGTCCAACCCTAATCAACAACGTGACTGAACCTTTACATGAATGTTCTTCTTTATCATAAGCCTTGATATTTATTCTCTCCTTAGGATCAACTACATGCTCATAGAATCCAAATGATTTGATTACTTTCAAGGTACAAATATTAAGACCCGCTCCTCCATCTATCAGGACTTGCTTAATTTTATGTTTACGAATATAGGCTTTGATATGTAAAGGCGTGATATGTGGTTGTTGCATGGAAGAGTCACCATTATATTTAAATGTGTGGGTATGTGGAGAGGTGATAATTCCTATCATGGCTTGAAATTTATCTACATATAGATTTTTGGGTGTTGTAACTTCAATGAGAACTTTATCTAAGATAGATTTGTGTTTGTGAGATAAGCTTAAGAGCTCAAGCATAGATATTTATGCAAGGGTCTTCTATAATTTTGTAAGAGGATGTATTGTTTGGAAAGTGTAGATAGTTTGGAATGAGGTCCTTGAAGTGTGACTGTGCCTCTGCAAGTAGTGACATTGCATTCTGATGCTTTGACTTTGAGAGTGAAGATGTTTACATGATTGTCTATTTTACTAATATGGTTAATGCAATAGTCGTAATTGACATGGGTTTAGGTTGCACTATTATCAATTTTAGGGGCCTTACCTTTTTCCTTTTCATGTTTAGAGAGAGGATTCTTAGACACCTCTAGATCTAAGTTACCAAAAGTTTGTCCATCAACTCTAATTTTCTCATCATCAATGAGGTTTTGTATCACATGTCACAAACATTTTCGGCTATTAGTCTTATGTACTTTGTTTTTATGGTATTAACAATAGTGGCCATCATTCAAACATGGAGGTTTGACTTTAAGATTATACTCCCTTGCTTTAGATAGGTTTATGATATCACTGACAAGGTGGTCTTTCATTGTGGATTCAAGAGATTATATTAATGGTATAGAATTTCCCTTGGGAAAGATCTTTTGTAGTGCTTTTACTTTGTCCAAAAATGAACCTTTGAGGTTGTATATAGGTTGTATAGTCTTAGTAGTTTTAGCATCAACAACTCCATCATTGATGATATTCTTGTTCTTAGACCAAAAGGGGGTTTTATTGTTGCTTTAACTACTTACTTTATGGTCTTCATCATTGTGTATATTAATAGCTCCATTTTCAATGATGGTTTGCTTGATCATGAATCCCATATCTATGAATTCCTCAAATGATTCTAAGCCCTTAAGGTGAAGTTCACATCCAACTTCCTTATTAAAATTTCAACAAAAGAGGTCAACCAATTGTTTGTCAGGCGCTTTATAAGGTGATTTCTTAGTCAAATGTCTCCATCTTTGTAGGAATGATATAAAGAAATATCTTGGTTTTTGTTTTGTGTTGTAAAATTTAGCCTTAGTAACCTCAAGTTCACAATTATACTTATGGTATGCATGCATTTTTTGGCCAACTCTTGGAAGGATGTGAATGTTAAGGGTAATTGTGAGAACCGTTCCATGGAATTCCCACCATACTTATGAGGGAAAAGTCTCATAAGATATGTCTCATCACTACCAAACTCTAAGGCAGTGGCACAAAACTCTCTCAAATGATCTTTAGGATCTCTTTTTCCCCTATATTTGACAAATTTAGGTATCTCCCAATTGCTAGGAAAAGGTGGCATGTGTAAGCTAGGATCAAATGGATAAGGACATATATATTCAATAGAAAACTTGGTTGAATATTTCCTAGAACTCTTTATGTTATCCAATTCTTGTCTTAGTTCTCTATGTTATTCCAACACTAGATCATTAGTGGATATGGGTTGTGATGTCTCAATGGGACGCTTATAGTTTGGTTGCAAGTAAAAGGGTTTGTAGTCTTTCACTTTATCTTCATTGTTGGTTTCGGTGTTCTTAACATGTCCACTAGAACTAGCTTTATCATATGTTATGAGTAAAGATGTATCAAAGTCAATGAGTATCTTAATCCCTTCATCAACCATAGCTTTGAAATAGTACTAGGGATTACACTTCATCACTTTGGTTAATAGTTTAAGGACTTTGTCACTAGCAAGTGCTTCCTCTACATGTTCAAGGGGTATTTCCTCATGATTCTGTCTTGGTGAACATATTATTGGATTTCTACACTAATGCATTCCTCATGGTCAAGACTCTCACAATTTTTTTTACCTTCTCGTGCCTTTTCTCTTTGGATTTGGGATCTAATCTTAATAAGCATACAATATTTTTTATATTTGATTTAAGATAATGATAGATAAAGTATGAGGCTTAAGGATATGATAAGATTCAAATTCTAGGTATAATATGAAGCTATAATCTAGATGAGATATGGAGATAGATTCTAGGTCTGATATGATTGTTATAATAAGCATAATTCTAAAATAAACTAAGGTAAATCTAAATCTAAAAATGATAATGTAGGCAATATTACTTATGCTATGATATATAGATACAAGGAATATGATCAAGAGAAGATATGTGAAATAAAGATGAGATCCAAAGAACGTTACCTTATCCAAATTTGTTGATATGTTCCCTACTTGAGGATGATGAAACTCAAGCGATAAGGGTGATATGATAGCCAAATGTTTTGATTTAGAACAAATATCGTAGCATAGGCTTGCAGTAAGGGTTATGTGTGATGGATGATGAAATGCAAGTGTATGACTGAATGGAAATATATGGGTATGCAATGAATGATGATTGAGGACAATAAAGATCAGACTAGAAATGAAGATCTCAAAGAGGGATATCCTACTGTATTTTCAACTCTCTAGACCAAATGTGTAGGAATGGAGATAAGATGAAAAATGAAACTATAGTTAATAAATTACACATAAACAGAATGAAAAAGCACAAGTTTGGTGAATCAAATGTACAAGAACAAGAATCAAATGTGTAACTCTGGTGAAATGTGATAGTTTGAGATATATTTGCAATTTTTTTCTAAGTTTGTTTGTTTTGTGTGATGAATTATGATGAGAAAATACCTCAAACATAAAAACACAATGTCTAATTATCTAATTGGAGATAGTTTAATTGCATGTGTATGTTCTATAGCTCCTTAAAACCAATTTCTATAGGTCTAAACACAATTAAAAATCACTTCAAGCAATGTCTACTACCTAAGATTAAAAAATTATAATGAAAATGTGAATAGGGCCCACAACTTGATATTTCATTTGACTCAAATGCTCAACCCATGAGAGGGGGTGTACTACAATCCTGTTATGCAAGGAATTTGACAAGCTAGGGTGCCTATTTCACCAGACAACATCCTCTTTCTGAAAAGCTATAAATATCTTATGCAAAGCCAAAAATTTCTACCTCAGTCCTAAGGAAACACATATGGTGAATAATTTTAAGGAATTATGCTATTCCCTTGCACTAAAATTGCCACACCAACTCAATAAATGAGGGTGGCTTTTAACCTGAGGTGTTTAGGCACAATTCAAGGACTTAACATGTTACATTTATTGGAGTTGATAAGAAAACAATCCACAGCTCCCAAGAACACCTGCATGCAAACACTTGTCACACAAAGAGAGAAGCAAAAGCTATGGAGGCTGGAACACAAGGATCCATGAAAGAGGAGACAGTCTTGATGTGAAAAAAATAAAATTTGCAATCCAATAAAAAGAATGTGTTGAGAATACAAAGGATATCAATCCTTATAAAAGAGATCTGAAACCCTAAAAAGGGGTGAACAAACCTAGGTTGTATGATAATAATTAATAATAAAAAAATTAATTATTATATGACTAAAGTTTAGCTTAAGTAGAAAGAGATAATAAGTGACTTAATAATTAAATCAATATGATTTAATTAATAAGAAAACAACTTATTACTCTAACACCCCCCCTTAAGATAAACTTTGGGAGAAGCTAAAAACCTTGAAAGAACTATTGAAAGCAAATGGGTCTCAGCAACAAAAGGCCTAATCGGGTATACAAGTACAAAAGAGAGTCTCTATAAAGCGAAGAAATAGAGAAAACCACATGGGAAAAAATCTACTCCAAAAAGAGACAAAGACTAGTCTGAAGGACTGAAGAAGCCTCCAAAACTAGGAATGTTTTAGAAAATAGGAACAAGGATGAACATGTAGAACATCACTGAAGCAAGAATATGCAAACTCTATCAAGAAGTAATTGCTGATCTGAAGATCCTCAAATGAAATATGACTAGGTAGAGAATATTGTAATCTATATGAGTGCCCTCAAATGACACTACTCGAATAAGGAGACAAACAAAGGAAAACACCTAAAATCGAAGATACATATGGCATAGAAATACCAAAGTCTAAAGAGCTGATCAATCAAAGCTGGAAGAGTGCTTCCAAAAACAAGAAAGAAAGAGTGTCCATATGGTAAATGATCCATCTCACCAGAATGCATAGGTAACCAACCACTGCATTCACCTAGTATATAGGATCAAATACTGAATACATAGCTCACACTATCAAACCAAGGAAGTAGAAGAATAATGAGTAGAAACTCCCCATAATGCTGATAAGGGAGAAATGATAAGTACACTGAAAAGAACATTCAATATGAATTGCATGATGAAGAAGAATCAAGAACATCGAAGGTGCAGAGAGAGTACAAAAACAAATAGAGATACTTGAGGCTAATGTCATTAGAGGAACACTCACGTGACAAGGATAGATGGAAAACAAAGGCAAACATCAAACCCCCCATGGCACTTTATAATTGAGTACGAGTACAAAGAGAATGAACATGTGCAAGATCCCATACATGTAATAGAATGACAATTTATCTCAATGTGTGTACATAAAAGAATGCTAAAAAATTATGTATACACTACTTAAAGAAGAGAGAAAGGCTATTGAAACAAAAGAACATCCAAAGAATAGTCATTCCTCAAAATGAAGAGATCTCAAGAACTGAAACATCCAAGATATTCACTAGAGTGCAAAATGCAAAAATAAATAAATAAAATGTATGTAAAGAAGAATCTAGAAAAATAACTCATAGCACTAGAAATATCACGGAACAAGCTTTCCAAAGATAGCTTGTTTCCCAAAACAGAGTCCGGATGCGCAAGTTACGCCCCCGGGAAGGCAAAAAATAAGCTCTGCCTTTGAACTCCTAGTATGAAAAAAATGGAGGAAAAAAATACAACATCCAAAATCCAAAATTTAGAAAGATCCACCTCTAAAAAAGCTTTCCAATGGTATCTTGTTTATCTGATTTCGACACTATATGCTCAAGTTATGAGCAAAACACCACATGTATGCTGATGGGCCCAAAAAATAGTGCAAAAGTGTTGATGTAGTGCTGACATTAGCACTTCATGGGCTTAAATCTGATGGTCACATGGCTATTGCTGCCAAAAACCAATTGGACCTAGGGCCCAAAAAATTTGGCCCTTGGTCACACAAGTGACCAGGGGGCAGCAAACTGGGGCTAAGAATTATAGCTCCTAGTCCTCCCATAAGACCTCTAGCTAGTGGAAGGGGTTGGTATCTGGTGAATAACCCCCAGTCACCGGTGGTAACTGTGTGGTGACCATGGAAGTTACTACGGCCCGCATGGATATTACACTGGCGGTAACCACGGCCTGCCACAGTGACACCAGTGGTCATCGCGGTGTCACCAATGGGCACCGCATGCGATGATCGTGACCCGCATGGCCCCCACCTTGAATTTTATTTATTTATTATTTATTTTTGTACACTACCTTGGGATGTGTGTCAGGGTTGTATGACCCTAGTACGTAGAAAACTTTTGCCTCAAAGGCCAACTTGTACACTGATAACTCAATGATGAGGTTCGTTTAAGCCCAAAGTGCTCCAAAAAATAATGATTGCCTCGAGATGTGTGTCAAGGTCAAATGACCCTAGTGCAAATATTTTTTACCACAAAATCCAATTTTTGTCCAAATTTGATAAGTTTTATATAGATTTAGGGGTTCTTATTAGAAAGTAAAGTCCACCAAGATAACTGAGAGGGGGGGGTGAATCAGTTATCAAATAATTATAACTTTTATCAACTTCAACAAAATTTAACCATGTAAGCAATATAATTACCAACCATAGATAGATATTCATACACAATAACACAATGACACAAGATATGTTGACTAGGGAACCTCTTGATCAAAGAGTAAACCCCGGTGGGAATGATGCCCACAAAAGATGCACTAATGTGAATATTCCTTGTGAAAGGATGGACTCTATTAGGAGTCTTATGAAATACATTTAGTACATATGAGTCCCTGCTAGGAGATTTTTTAATCCTTGCTAAAAGATTCTAACCCTATTAAGAGTTATGGAAGACAGGACCCACTGCCCAAACAGCTTCATGATAAGATCACTGAACACACTATCCAACTGATCTTTTTATTACTCAACAGAATAATACCAAAAGATTACTGATCTCAACAATATGTTACCTCTTCTCTGATTGTGCCAAACCACACTCACTGCTACACCAGATCTCAATTTCAGATCTTTGTACCTTGCATGTTTTCCTTCACAATTTCACTTTTACAACTGCATTAGCTCTTTTCTTCACTTCATGTATACATCCACATTCAACCATATTATAACAAGAAAAAACATTCCTTCCTTTATACCACACTCAAGTAATTACAAATGAGTTGGCATCCAATTACAAAATAAAAGTTTCCACACGCTACATCAAAATTATACAAAACCGTCAGCTTCCAAATACAATAATTCTCCATATGTGTTACCTTGAAGTTTGCACTGACATCCATGTCACTATTAATTTTTCTTCAACTTCCCTTTAACTGTGCAAAACCAGATTCCATCCTGATTAGGAGATATCATCTGATTCCCACAAACCGCTACTTAGGAACACTGCCCGAATACTACTTCTACCAAAATGCTCATAACTTCTGTGAATAAATGAATTACTATCTACACTCTTAACCATAAACATATAACATATCAAATATTAAATCCTTAACATCACATAGCTCTATCTGCAATATCCCACGTACGCTAATCCAAACACTGTCTGCTCCTTTGCAAATCTCCAGAAGATCATTGTGTTGACATCAATGACAATCATAGTCATGAATGCAATGACAACTGCTACAGAATGATTTCCAAACATTCAACATTCATTCCTAACAATCTCCCCCATTGGCATTGATGGCAACATAGATGAAAAACATCCAATGTTCCAAAAAGCCAACACTGCCACACTGTTGCTCTGAAAATGCTTCAAGTTCTCTTCATCAATCAAATCTTTCTTTGTTTTCCTATTTAGTTTTCTCCAATAGATGGTACAAATGGTTTTTCATGTACACTTCTCCCCCATTGACATCAATGATAGAAAATTTCATCATTATGTCAACAATAACTCCAATGTCAAAAGACACTATTCAGAAAATATATTCACTAGAGTCCTCATGATTCAGCTCAGATACACATACTCCCCCATAGAGGAAGTACCAACATCTAGTCCAGAAGAAAGATAAGGCTCATATACCACTAAACGGATGCAACCAACTGCATCACTTCTCAAAAGTAGGCTGGGGCATAACCCCAAGCATACCTCTCAAATACTCAAATGTATCCTTAGGCAAAGGCTTTGTAAAAATGTCTGCTATTTGCTCCTTTGTGCTTATGTACTCTAATTTGACTTCTTTCTCAGCAACTTTATCTCTTACTACATGATGCTTAATCTCTATATTCTTTGTCTTAGAATGTAATACAGGGTTCTTAGACATACTAACTATGCTGGTGTTATCACAATGTATAACAATAGGCTCAACAACCTTCATTCCAATATCCTTCAACATTTTCTTCATCCAAATTATCTGGTTACAATTGTTTGTTGCTACTACATATTCTGCTTCTATTGTGCTTTGTGAAATACAATTCTACTTTTTGCTTAGCCAAGAAACCAATCTTCCTCCAAGGAAAAAGGCTCCACCACTGGTGCTCTTTTTATCATCAAAATTGCCTCCCCAATCAGCATCTGTATATGCACATAGGGTAAAATCATCAGATTTTTCATACCACAATCCATAGTTCATTGTGCCTCTTAAATATCTCAGTATCCTCTTTACTGCTGCATAATGTGATTATCTAGGTTCAACTTGAAATCTTGCTACAATTCCAACAGAATGTGCTATATCAGGTCTTGTATGAGTCAAGTACTGCAATCCTCCAATCATAGATCTATACTATTTCTGTTTAATTGTCGGTGTTTCATCTGTGCTAGATAATTTATGTCTAGTTACCATAGGTGTTCCAAATGGTTTACAGCTCTCCATTCCAAATCTTTTCAACAAGTCATTTAGGTACTTTGTTTGACTTACAAAGATGCCATCATTGTTCTATGTTATCTATAATCCCAAAAAGTATTTCATTTCACCAATCATACTCATTTCAAATTCAGTCTTCATTTCATCAGCAAATTTGTCACTATCTTCATCTTCTCCTCCAAAAATAATGTCATCAACAAAAATAACTACAATCAATAAACCATCCCAATTTTAACAAATACTTATCCAATCTTGCATACCAAGTTCTAGGTGCTTGCTTTAGTCCATATAAGGCTTTCTTTATTTTACATACCATGTCTCCTTCTTGAGTCAAAGGAAAACCTTCAAGCTGCTCAATATAGACTTCTTCCAATTCACCATTCAAAAATGTTGACTTCACATCCATCTGATATACTTTGAATTTCTTATAAGCTGCATAGGCCAAAAACATTCTTACTGCTTCAATTCTTGCTACTGGTGCAAAAGTTTCTTCATTGTCGATTCCTTCTTGTTGTGAGTATCCCTTACATACCAATCTTGCTTTGTTTCTTACTACTTCTCCTTGTTCATTCATCTTGTTTCTGAATACCCATTTAGTTCCAATAACATTCTTATCTTTAGGTCTAGGTACCAATTCCCATGTCTTGTTCTTTTCAATCTGATCTAGTTCTTCTTTCATAGCTTTAATCCAATGTTCATCTTCACAAGCTTCACTAGTAGATTTAGGTTCAATTTGAGAAATCAAACATAACTGTTCTTGTACCTTATTTCAAGTCAAAACTCCGCTGTCAATGCTTCTAATAATCTGCTCAGTAGGATGATTCCTTGATAAATTCATGTTAGGTATCACTGTCTCAGATCTCACTTCAGGTTTCGGTTCTTCAATAACTTCACTGTGGCTTTCATTCAACAAGTCACTGTTAGTCTCATAGAATAATTTAGTAGTCTCAATGTTAGGCTTAGGATGAGTTCCTTCATTAGATTCATAATCAAGCATTCTTTCTTGAATTTTGAACTTTCATCAACTTTAACATTTGCACTCTCAACAATAGTCTTAGTTCTCTTATTGTAACATCTATAAGCTTTGCTCTTCAAAGAATATCCAAGAAATATACCTTCATCACTTTTAGGATCAAACTTTCCAATATCATCATCTCTCTTAATATAACATTTGCTTCCAAAAATTCTAAAATACTTAACTGAGGGTGCATGTCCAAACCATAATTCATAGGGTGTCTTGTTTGTGTCTGCTCTGATTTGTACTCTGTTCATTGTATACATTGTTGTGTTCATTGCTTCTCTCCAGAATATCTTCGCCAAATCATTCTCAAATAACATAGCTCTTGTTGCTTTAGTCACTGATCTGTTTCTTCTTTCTACAATACCATTTTGTTCAGGTGTTCTAGGGGCTAAAAACTATCTCTTAATACCATTCACTTCACAAAAGGTGTTAAACTCTCTAGAAGTAAATTCTCAACCTCTATAAGATCTTAAACATTTAATCTTCATTCCAGATTCATTCTCAACTTTATTCTTAATGATCTTAAACTTATCAAATGCTTCAGACTTTTCTTTAAGAAATGCAATCCACATCATTCTTGTAAAATCATCAACAAGAATCATAAAATACCTTTCTCCATAGAATCCTCTAGTCCTGGTAGGACTACTCAAATCTGTATGAACAATCTCCAACTTCTCTGCAGATGTAAACTTCTTACTGGGAAATGAACTTCTCTTCTATTTAGCCAGCACACATTCCTTGCAAATCATGTTAGTAGGCTTCATAATTTTAGGCAAATCCCTTACTGCAAGTGTAGTACTTATTTTCACAATGTTATCAAAATTTATATGACAAAACCTTCTATGTCATAACCAACTATCATCAATCTTAGTAATCAAACATGTCATCTTAGTAGGATTCAACTAAAATACATTACCTCTAGTTCTAGATCTAGTTCCAATTAGATTTCCATATTTATCCTTTATCACACAAGTTTTCTCAGTAAACCAAACTTGATATCCCTTAACAACTAACTGTCCAACACTCAAGAGATTATGTTTCAAATCATCCACAAAATAAACATCATCAGTATTAGTCTTTCCATCAGGAGTAATAGATCCTATATCTTTAATCAAACAAGATGCATTGTTTCCAACTCTAACAACTCCTCCATCATAATTGTTAAACTTTATGAATTTTTTCATGTCTCCAGTCATATGATGTGAACAACCACCATCTATAATCCAAACAAATTTCTTTTCAACTTGAGAAACTAGGGCTTTTTCTTCCTTAACATCAGTTTCAGGATTTTCTTCTTTAATTGCTACAAATCCTATGTCATCATTATTCTCAGTATCACTTTCACTTAGAGTTCTTTCTATACTAGCTTCAAGATCTTCATCATTAGCATAATAATATTCCTTAGATCTTCTAGGCTTGAAATTGTTTTTGTACTTTTTAACTCTCTTAGGACATTTAGATGCAAAATGAACATATTCTTGACAAGTCCAACATTTAAAAATTTTCTTACCGTCTGGTTCTCTCTTCACAAGCAAGGCAATACCTTCTTCAATCTTCCTGTCTTCTTCATTTCTAGATCTATTGCTGCCAGCATAATCTTTTCTCACACTGATGCTTCTTGACAAAGTAGGGTGAACACTAAGAGCATTGAATGTTGTCTCCATTCTAGGCAAGTCTCCTGATAACCTCAGATTCATTTCTACTGCTTCCAATCTTCCAAGAAGAGTCTCTCTTGTAAATTTTGAAGTACAAGGTATAACTTGTTCAATCATCTATGTTGTCTGCTTAAACACAGGAGTCAATGTCCTCAGAATTTTCCATATCACTTCATTCTTTGTCTTTGTTCCTCCACAAGATTTTATCCATGCAACAATTTCTGACATTCTACCAATATAGCTTCTAACAAATTCATCTTCCATCATTCTTATATCTTCAAATGCACATATCCAATTATGTAATCTAACTTTCTTTGCATGTTCATCACCTTCAAAAGTAGAGTGTAAAGCTTTCCAAATTTCATGAGATGTTTTCAAACATTTTACCTGACTGTACTCATTCTCTGGAAGGGCTATCAAAAGTGCTTCTTTGGCAAGTATGTTACACATGAATAGATCTCTCTCATCACCAGAACATGTTTCAAGATTATCCTCTTCAATGATAGTCTTCTCATTCTTTGTAATCAACCAATAACCTAGTCCTAAACATAGTAGATGTGTCTTCATCTTTTCTTTCCAACTGTCAAAATTCACTCCATCAAACTTAGGGCTTTCTTTCCTAAAATTCACCATGGATCTCCTTAAGCTATTAAACTTCTCTTTCAAGGACCTACTGATCTGATACCAATTGTTAGAAAGTAAAGTCCACCAAGATAACTGAGAGGGGGGGTGAATCAGTTATCAGATAATTATAACTTTTATCAACTTCAACAACATTTAACCATGTACACAATATAATTACCAACCATAGAAAGATATTCATACACAATAACACAATGACACAAGATATGTTGACTAGGGAATCTCTTGATCAAAGAGTAAACCCCAGTATGAATGATGCCCACAAAAGATGCACTAATATGAATATTCCTTATGAAAGGATGGACTCTTTTAGGAGTCTTATGAAATACATTCAGTACATATGAATCCATGTTAGGGGATTTTTGAATCCCTGCTAAAAGATTCTAACCCTGTTAAGAGTTCTGGAAGACAGAAGGACCCACTGCCCAAATAGCTTCATGATAAGATCACTGAACACACTATCCAACTAATCTTTGTATTACTCAATAGAATAATACCAAAAGATTACTAATCTTAATAATATGTTACCTCTTCTTTGACTATGCCAAACTGTACTCACTGCTACACCAGATCTCAATTTCAGATCTTTGTACCTCGCATGTCTTCCTTCACAATTTCACTTTCACAACTACATTACCTCTTTTCTTCACTTCATGCATACATCCACATTCAACCATATTACAATAAGGAAAAAAATTCCTTCCTTTATACCACACTCAAGTAATTACAAATGAGTCGGCATCCAATTACAAAATAAAAGTTTCCACACGCTACATCAAAATTACACAAAACTGTCAGCTTCCAAATACAATAATTATCCATCTGTGCAACCTCAAAGTTTGCACTGACATCCATGTCACTATCAATGTGTCTTCAACTTCCTTTTAACTGCGCAAAACCAGATTCCATCCCGATTAGGAGATATCATCCGATTTCCACAAACCGCTACTCAGGAACACTGCCTAAATACTGCTTCTACCAAAATGCTCATAACTTCCATGAATAAATGAATTACTATCTGCACTCTTAACCATAAACATATAACATATTAAACAGTAAATCCTCAACATTGCATAGCTCTATCTACAATATCCCATGTGCGCTAATTCAAAGACTGTCTACTCCTCTACAAATCTCCAAAAGATCACTGTGTTGACATCAATGATAATCATAGTCATGAATGCAACAACTACTACAGAATGACTGCCAAACATTCAACATTCATTCCTAATAGTTCTTTGGCACTCTAAACACAATGGTGAGGTCTTTTTGAGCCTAAGATGACCAAAAAAAGAGGTCCCCTTAGATCTGACAAAAAACCTCTAAAACAAATAGATCTGACAAACACAATCAAATCTCTCAAGAAGAAGATGGGGGAAATAGATCTAAAGCTATGATACCATGTTGGAGTTGATGAGAAAATAACTCATAGCTCCTAAGAACACCTGTATACAAACACATGTCACATAAAGAGAGAATAAAAAGCTATGGAGGCATTAACACAAGGATCCATGAAAGAGGAGACATTCTTGATGTGCAAAAACAAAAGTTGCAATCAAATAAAATGAGTATGTTAAGAATAAAAAAGAGATGAATCCTTATAAAGGAGATCTAAAACCCTAAAAATGGGTGAAAAACCTAGGTTGTATGATAATAATTAATAAAATAATTAAGTATTATATGGCTAAAGTTTAGCTTAAGTAGAAAGAGATAATAAGTGACTTAATAATTAAATCAATATGATTTAATTAATAAGCAAACAACTTATTACTCTAACAACATTTGGTAGAAATCACATTAAGGATTTAACCAACCCTAATTTGAAGTCTCATATACGTCACATAAATGTGGATATCACCCCTTTTAGATTGACACCATCGATAATGAATCACTAGTTAGGACTTGGACTTTGCCTCAACCTTTTATATAGTGGCTTAAAGGAGAAACCGATTTGGGTCATTCCCCTTGGAGTGATTACTCTCACAGTGAAAGACCCTATAAACAATGAGAATAAGATAGTGACAATTTCTATTACACCCAAGGTCCACAAAGGCGAGGGGAGAGGATACTCTTGTAATCTCTTGGGATATACAACATGAAGTGTACAAGTGCACCAAACACATTAAAACCTTGTTCTTTTTAGAGCACCAAAGCCATATATGAGCTAAGTTAAGACAAACAAGATTGTCCATTCCCCTTTAGAAAATGAAATATGTGCTAATATACAAATCAAAATAATGTAAAATCTACATCCACAAATTATTAGTAGTCTCTTTTCCAAGCCTTGGACCCACTAAATAAGTTGCACCACTAGTTATTTGATGCAAGAGCATCTCGGGTCCTTGGCAATCCTGTGTCACCAAAAAGATATTTGAAGTTTGTCTATGTTGCTCGGTTCCTTCTTTGACCAAGTTAGTTTGGTGTTGCTTAGTTTCTTTTGTTCACCGGTGTTTCTCAGTGATGCTTGATTGGCGCTCAGTTGATTCCCTGGCACTCAGTAATACTTGACTGGCACTCAGTTGATTCCCTAACACTCGGTAATGCTTGATTGGCACTCAGTTGTCTTTGTTTACCGAGTTGTTTATTTTGAGTTCCTGTTGAGGCCAACTTGTGAATTTAATTTGGGTCATGGATTTAATGTTGGAATCCATCATTGGGAAGTGTGTGGTCCCCGATCTAGTCATTCCTTCTGTTAATTATGGATCTGAAGACTGACTCAGCTTGGTAGTCTCTTGTATAAATGTAGTTGTTTGGTTAGAGTTTAAGGTCAGTTGAGTGGAGTTAGGAGATAGAAGATAGAAGGTTAGAGATTTTGGCAGATCCTTGCATGTTTAATTATGTACTTCATTGTAATATCTGGCCTAAACTAGGAAGGCCTTATAGCTTGACATGTATGCATCTATTTGAAGTTAATATATGAATGATCTTGCATTTCTCTCTCCCACTTTATATTGTTGTTGCTTTCACGTGTGTTTGAGCAAGGTGGATCTAGTTAGGGTGTGCCTTCAGCCCCTCTCCCCTCCTCCTTTGTGTTAGGTGGTATCAAAGTGAGGTTAGATCTGGATCTAGATTTGTGAATCTAGATTTGAAGGCTCCTTGTGAAGCCCTAGTTGACTTGTTGTGGGGTGGCAGATTGCAATCTGACCTAAAATTTTAGAGGGTTTTCAAGATGGTTCGTGGGAGGGGAGATGTAGATCCAAGATTGGTAGACATGTTGAGACAACTTTGTACTAGATTAGAAGCTATTGAAATAGTCTAGAGAAGAGGAAGATATCTTGAGGATGTTAGTGATGATGAAGTTGAGGAAGAACAAGCGAACGTGGAACCTGCACCTGTGACGAATCAGGGTGAGGAAAGATTCTTGAAGGCTTTGACAAGTCTGAAATCTACACATTTCAATCCTCCTGAGTATAGTGGAAAATTAGATTCTGATGAATTGGTGGACTGGATCACCGAGATGGAGAAATACTTTGAGTATCAAAATGTACCTGAGGAAAAGAAGGTGAAAATTGCAAGCACAAAGTTGAAAAGTCATGCATCCTTATGGTGGGAACATCTATAGTTGGACAGAAAGAGGAAAGGCAAAGACAAAATCAAGGTATGGAATAAAATGGTGAATAAATTGAAAGGAAAGTTCTTGCCTTGTGATTATCAAATTAACCTAGTTAGGTGAATGCAAAGTTTGAGGCAGAAAGATAGCTCGATAAAAGAATATACTAAGGAATTCTATAGATTAGATATCAGATCTAGACATCATGAAGATGTGGAAAGAATTGCTAGATACCTGAATGGTTTGAGAGTTTCCATCCAAGAGGAGATCAACATGGTCAAATTGGAGAACATTGAAGAGGCTTATCAATTTACATTAAAAGTTGAGGAGAAATTGAACAAGAGACATGAGTAGAGATAGAGAGGTAGAGGTGGTAGATTCCCTAGAGGAAGAGGTAGATCTCATGGAGAAAATAGTAGATCTAAACTTGAAAAGACAAATTTGGATAAAGCCAAGACCGAGTGGAAAGGTGAAAGTTCATCTAGAGGCAGAGGCAGTAACTACTGAGATGGTTATAACAGAGGTGGTTTCTGAGGAACTTGTTACAATTATGGAGAAGAAGGACATAGATCATTTGAGTGTACACATGCAAGTAAGAAGGTTGGTAGTAGTAGAAATGCTTTGGTGCAAGAAGAGTCATCGAATGAACCTGAGAAGGAAAATAACTTGATGGTAAGGAGAGCACTGTGGAATGAAGGTAAAATGGAAGATCTAGTAAGAAAAAATTTGTTCAAGACCAAATGTAGAATTTCTGATAAATTTTGGAAGGTAATCATTGACAGTGGTAGCTCAGAGAATTTGGCATCTGAGGAAATGGTCACAAAGTTATAGTTGACAAGGTTGAAACATCTAAAGCCCTATCAGATTTTATGGATCAAAGATGAGCATACACTCTTGGTAAGTGAACAATGTTATGTGAGTTTGAAGATTGGAAAACACTATGATAAGGTGTTGTGTGATATAATGCCTATGGATTGTTGTCATATTTTGTTGGGTAGACCTTGGCAATATGATAGACATGCTATATATGATGGGAGATTGTATAAGTATACTATTTGGGCTGATGGTAGAAGACAAATCTTGTTACCTTTGATTGAAGAACATGTTAGTAATGTTTTCACATCTATGAAAGTTTTCTTGATGGAAGGAAGAAATTTTGTTAAATATTTGAAGAGGAATGATGTATGTTTTGCTGTGATTCCTAACAAATCGAGTAAGAAAATAGAGGATAGTGTCCCTGAGGAGATTGATAAGTTACTCACTAAGTACAAAGATATCATTTCTCATAATGTACCTGATGGTTTTCCACCGAAGAGAAGCATTGATCATTGCATGGATCTAATCCCTGGAGCTAGTTTACTAAATAAGGCACCTCATCGGTTAACACCTATCAAGAATCAGGAATTGAACCGACATATTCAAGAATTGTTGGAGAAAGGTTTGATCAAAGAAAGTTTGAGTCCTTGTGTAGTAATTGTTGTATTTGCACCTAAGAAGAATGGAAAATGGTGAATGTGTACTGATTCTAGAGCAATCAACAAGATAACAGTGAAAAATAGGTTTCCTATACCGAGAATGGATGATATAATGGACAGTTTGACTGGAGCAAAGTATTTTACCAAAATTGATTTGAAAAGTGAGTATCATCAGATCATAATTATAGAAGATGATGAGTGGAAGACTGCTTTCAAGACAAAGGAAGGTTTCTATAAAAATGGTTGGTTATGCCTTTTGGTTTAACTAATGCACCAAGTAATTTTATGAGGTTGATGAATGAAGTTTTGAATAAATTCTTGGGTAAGTTTGTGATTCTATATCTTGATGATATTTTGATATTTAGTAAGACCAGAGAAGAACATTTTTTGCATGTTAGACAAGTTTTGCAGAGGTTGAAAGAAGAAAATTTGTTGATAAATCTGAAAAAGTGTTCATTCATGAAAGAAGATATTGTATATTTGGGATTTGTGATTTCAGCTGATGCTTTGAAAATGGATCCTAAAAAGGTTGAAGCTATTTTGAATTGGCCTACACCTAAGAATGCTAGTGAGGTAAGATCATTTCATGGTTTGGCAAGTTTTTACCCAAAGTTCATTAGGAATTTTAGTTCAATTTGTAATGCTATGATAGAGACTATGAGAGGAGATAAAAGAGAATTCAAGTGGACACATGGAGCTGATAGAAGTTTTCAGACTCTGAAGCAAAAGGTTATTGAATTACCTGTTTTGGCATTGCCTAATTTCAAGAAGGTATTTCAAGTGGTAGTGCAATTGGAGCTGTGTTGATTCAAGAAGGTAAACCTCATTTCTTTCTTTAGTGAGAAGTTGAATGATGTAAAAAGGAAATATTATGTGTATGATCAATAATTCTATGCTATTGTTCAAGCATTGAAGAAATGGAGACATTATTTGATACTGAGTGAATTTGTGTTGTATACTGATCATAAGGCTTTACAGTATTGGGGTAGTCAGAATAAGTTGAATCAGAGACATATAAAATGGGTTGAGTATTTGCAGAGCTATACATTTGCGATAAAGCATAAGAGTGGAGTCACTAACCGAGTTGCTGATGCATTGAGTAGAAGAAGATCTTTGATGACTGAAATGAAAATTGAAGTTCTTGGTTTTGATGACATGAGAGATTCTTATGAATTTGATCCTGATTTTTTTGAGCCATGGAGAAAGTGCAGAGCACCTATTCAAGATCAACAGACTACTAAATGGGATGAATATTTTATGCAAGAAGGTATGTTGTTTAAAGGTATTCAATTGTGTATATCGAGAGGACCAATGAGAACTAATTTGATAGAGGAGAAACATAGTAGTGGTTTGGTTGGACATTTTGGTATTGATAAAACATTAAATTTTCTTAAGGAGAAATATTTTTGGCCACAGTTGCATAAAGATGTTCAAAAATTTGTGAAAAGTTGTGGAGTTTGTCAAGTTACAAAAGGAGTGAGTCAGAATATTGGATTGTATACATTGATTATTGTCCCTGAGAAACCTTGGATTGACATCAGTATGGACTTTTTTCTTGGCTTACCAAAGACAGTAAGAGGTAATGATTCCATATTTGTTGTTGTGGATAGATTTTCTAAAATGACACATTTTATACCTTGTAGAAAGACATCAGATGCAGTACATGTAGCAGATCTTTTCTTCAAGGAAATTTTTAGATTACATGGATTATCGAGGAGTATTATCTTTGACCGAGACATTAAATTTGTTGGATACTTTTGGAAGACCCTTTGGAAGAAGTTTTGCACTTAGTTGAAATACAGTTCTATATTTCACCCACAAACTAATGGACAGACCGAAGTTGTGAACAAAAGTTTGGGTAATCTTTTGAGATGTTTAGTTGGAGACACACCAAGTAATTGGAATTCTATGTTGGCACAAGCAGAGTTTGCATACAATAATTCAGTGAATAGGAGTACTAGAAAAACACCTTTTGAGATTGTAAATGGCATACAACCAAGAGGTATATTTGATTTGAGGGATATTACTGATGAAAGAAAAAGAAGTGATGAAGGAGTAAAGTTTGTTGAGTACATGAAGATATTGCATGAAGATGTGAAACATAAGCTGGAAATGAGTAATCAGAAATACAAAGACAGAGCTGACAGATTAAGAAGACATAAGACTTTTGATGTTGGTGATGAAGTGATGGTTCATTTAAAGAAAGGTAGATTTCCTGTTGGAACATATGGGAAGCTGAAAATGAAGAAGTTTGGACCTTGCAAGATTTTGAGAAGATTTGATAGTGGAAATGCATATGAGATTGAGTTACCCAATGACATGGATATATCACCTATATTCAATATTGTTGATTTGTATGAGTACCATGAGTCAGATGAAGACATGACAGTACCAATGGATTATCCTAAAAAGTAGAATGAAGAGGTTGAGCATATTTTGGAGCAAAGAGTTGGCAAAAGTACAAGAGGGAAATAATATATGGAGTATCTAGTAAAATGGAAGAATAGACCGATTGAAGATAGTTCATGGATTTCACAATCTAAGTTGGATTCAGCTCGAGTTGCATCTACTTCATGATTCAGAGAATCATTCTCAAATAACCCTAGGTGTCTGATGCAGGAGCATCTCGAGTCCTTGGCAATCCTGTGCCACCAAAAAGATATTTGAAGTTTTTTTGTGTTGCTCGGTTCCTTCTTTGACCGAGTGGGTTTGGTGTTTCTTTGTTTCCTTTGTTCACCGGTATTGCTTGGTGATGCTTGACTAGCGCTCAGTTGATTCTGTGGCACTTGGTAATGCTTGACTTGCACTTGGTTGATTCCCTAGCACTTGGTAATGCTTGACTGGCGCTTGGTTTTCTTTGTTTATCAAGTTGTTTATTTTGAGTTTCTGTTGAGGCTGACTTGTACATTTAATTTGGGTCACAAATTTAATGTTGGAATCCATCATTGGGAAGCGTGTGGTCCTAGATTTGGTCATTCCTTCTATTAATTATAGATCTGAAGGCCGACTCAGTTCGGTAGCCTCTTGTATGAATGTAGTTGTTTGGTTAGAGTTTAAGGTCAGTTGAGTGGAGTTAGGAGATAAAAGATAGAAGGTTAGAGATTTTGGCAGATCCTCACATGTTTGAGGACTTTTGTACTTCATTGTAATATCTAGCCTAAATCGGGAAGGCCTTATAGCTCGACATGTATGAATCTATTTGAAGTTAATATATGAATGATCCTGCATTTCTCTCTCCCACTTTGTGTTGTTGTCGCTTCCACATGTGTTTGAGAAAGGTGGATCTGGTTAGGGTGTGCCTTCGGTCCCTCTCCCCAGTCAACCTTTGCGTCATTATTCCAATAGGATTAGCTCAAACTATAATCAAATATGAAATGACAATTCTCTATAAGAAAAGCACAAAAATTGAATGAAAATGCACAAGTATACTCCCTATAAGCATAAGACTGGTGATGCACAGGTGTAGGGCTAGGGAACCTACAAAATTACAACACAGTGAGAAAATGTGCAACAACAAAGAGAATATATGAAACTTTAGGGAATAAATGCATGGAAACCCTAATCACATGTGTAGAAATAGTAAAATATAAAAAATAGGAAATAAAGTTGCAAAATAGAAATGTCAAATGCACATTTATAAGTGGAAAATGCACAATTCTAGTGTCTTTGATGGAATTTTGCCTACAACTCACAAAAACACATCGAACAACAAGAAATGATTAGTAAAAGGAACAAGAGCCCTACCGAACATGCCATAATAACAATGATGGAAAGGGACAACCTATTGAGAACCTATTCAAGACCAACCATAAGCTCTAGATTCGCAAATTAACCAACATAATATTAATGAAATACTTTTTCATGAAAAGACAACAATGAAAGAAAACACAAATATACCCATGTGTCTTCATGAAATGCTTGATTCCATTGTCCTCCTATCCTTTAAATCATTTATTGTAATGGGTTTTTTTCATATTTGTAAGCACATGCACAAGAGGCTATAAAGGAGTGGAGTATGGTTGATTAATGCAAGATAATGGCCATGTGAAGATGATAATGGAAAGATAATAATGATGATAGTTATGGCTCTCAAAGATTAAAAAAAAGTATGCAAAAGTTCAAGGTATGCAAAATATCAATAGTTTACAAATGTATTATGTTTAAAAAGAGTGGAGAAAATATTATCTTATAGAAGTCCTCATGAAAATCAAGGTTAGAGATTAAGTGGTGATATAATGAGAGGCTAGGACAAGAGAGTAGGTAAGGGTATTTTGGGATAAAATAAGAATAAAGGAGATTAAGATGTTAAAGAAAATGGAGGGATGAGATTGAGTGATAGGTAGATGATATTGAATTTCCATAATACATCACAAAGTGCTTTGAATCTAGACATGTTGGAGACATGAAAGTCAAATGAAGAGAAAAGTGTCATTTGGCAAATACCTACAAATTTAGAGTTGATCAATATGAGTAAAAAATATTGGTTGAAATTATAAAGAGGGGGATTATGAATTTATAAAATAAATAAATAAACTTATTTGATAAATCGAAGAAAAGAAGGTGGAAAATAGAATAATTTTAAAAAATTAAAATATTTATTTAATCATAGGATAGAAAAGGTTGATTAATTCGACAAATAAATAATAATTTTTATTTAAATAACAGAGGAAAAGTCTAATAAATTAATTAAATATATAATAAATATCTATTTAATTAATAGAGGAATTTTGAATATTCATTTGATTACACGAGAACATTTTTAGGTGTCTACATAAGTCATTATTCAAATTGTGAGGGAATTACAAACATATATGATGCATATCGTGTATTATACACCCATGTATTTAGGTATTATTTATGCTAAATGGCGTAGAGCTTGGAGTTCATCATGTTGATGACACTATATAAGTAGAGGAGTAACAAGTTTTATATAGGTTAGCTCCATGACAAGATGTTCAACCATATGATATTGTTTTTTTTATATACATGAATTTAATATGGAGTATGATTAGAACCAATATGAATCACCATATGTTTCATAGGAAATAGCCACATAGCTCCTTTAATCAAGTCAATTATGATCTACTTCAAAAATCATTTTGTCATAAATCAAATACTTTATGTTTTTTGATATAAAAAAAAAAGAACACATTGTATTTGATGCAATCATGATATCATAAATTTCTCGATAATGGTGAATATCTTAAGATGATCATCTAAATAATTGGTGTAACATGAGATCTTACCATTGCCATAGTTTAGCCTCCCTATGTAAAATTGGCATTGAAAGTTTTAAAGTCTAGTTAAAAGTTCATTTTTATGTTTAAGTCTCTAAGAGTCAGGGTTTCCAGAACTGGTTGCCCGTCAGGTATTCAGGATTTTAGTGTCATCGGGTATTTGGGATTTCAATGCAATCAAGTATTTAGAAAAGTTGGTATTTATGTTTGGTCAAGTCTTCTATTTAATTCCAAGTCCTAAGTCTAATTCTTGTCAGAATTTGTTACATTAGTGGCAAAAGTTGAAGTTTAAATAAAAGAAGAAAGTACTAATGTGTTTCATTGAAAAAAAATTGATGTTTGAAGTACTAAAGATGGCAGAAATGGAAGCTTGGTAGTTTAATTCCCAAAAATCTGAAGAGATATTGGGTCCCACGTAATGTCAAGTCATGGGTAGATTAAAAGATGGCAAAATGGAAGCCTCATGGTAGAATTATCAAAAAGAAAGATGACAGAACTGGAAGTTTGGTAGTGCAATCCCCAAAAATCCAAAGAAATGTTGGGACCCACCCCATGTCAAGTCATGTGCAGATTGGAATATGTCAGAAAGTGAAGGGTAGAAGTGCGATTCTCGAAATACCAAAAATGGAAACTTGTAGTAGTCAGATAGACTTCAAAAGATTTTCATTGTAGCTACTCCATCGGTAGATTCTGAAGCAAGGTACATAAAATCCCACCTAGCTAAGTGAATAAGAGTTGGGGTTAGGGGTGTTAAAGTGCTAATTCCAAAGTTTCATATGACAATAGTTGACATTCCAAAACACCACAAGAACTACCGAAGGTGAAGGGAAAGAAAATTGGGAATAGTAGCTGAGAAGTTCAATTTCTGAAATTCCAAAAAGATGTACTCGTATATGTTACAATTGACAAGGAAGGAAATGAAAGGACACATGACATTTGTTGAAGATTCTTTTTCAGTTTTAGTTCCTTTTATGATATCTATTTAATGGCATTTCTTTTCAGAATATTTCTCAATAACTATTATGTAACTGTCAAGGAAGACGAAGGGACTCTATATTTCTCTGTTGAACATTTTGTTGAGGATTGATAATTTTAGTTTATATTTTCCCCCTTTTATTGTTACAATCAAGTGTGACTCATAAATTGAACTATGGTTGTTGCTCATTGTTAGATTTATGATTTTGTTGTTAAATAAATGAATTAATGGTTAATGGGAATAATTAGTTGTAGATTTTTTGGAACTGTATTTTCTGAAAATTATGATTATAAGATGATCTAAGAGTCATTATTGGTTACCTTTCATCATATTCACATTGTTTGATAGAAATATTTTCATTAGTAGATTTTTTGTATATCTGGTGGCATGGTTGTGAAATTGGATATGCAAAGTGTGGTTTAGAAATTACTATTTTGTTTCACTTCCTTGGTTGTGGGAAGTAGCACAATACATGCTCATGCAAGTTTGTTATTCATTCATGGGTATATCATGGTGATGAATATCTATTAGAATCCACTCCTACTCTTTGTTTAAGAGTATACCCTCGTTTACATTCAAAAAATAAAACAAAACATATTAATTGAATATCTATTCCAGGGAGTTGTACCTATCAATTCAGAGATTGAGCTAATTGAAAGCTCTTTCAATTGTTCGTTAATAGATAAGTCTTGTGAGGGTTTGTGTCATATTATTAAATACCAATCTGTTAACTAACAAATTTTTGGTGACTCTACTGGGGATACAAACACTCATTTTAAGATTAGTCACTTAAACATGAGGGAATAATGGTGCTACCTCATGAAAACATCTATCCTATACTTCAACCAAATCTAGGCTTTCAAGATGACCATGAAGATATCATTAGCCAATTGAATACTCTTTCTTAGAGATCACGAATGAGCATTGAAGAAAATAGATGAGTGAGTCTAGTCTTGGAAAGAGAAGAAGAATTAGCAAAAACATCTATAGTTGTTTTTGTAGAGACAACAACAAAGACAAGCTCATAATTTAGCACCAAGTCAAGTTAATCAACCTCATTAAGAAAGACCAAGAGGCTAGTAATTTTTGACAAAATTGGATACTCGAAGACATACAAGAAGTGTGAGAGAAAGAGGGGAAATAGATCATGTGTTTGTAGAACTTAGAAAAGTAAGTTTTTCTCTGGTGAAGTCCATTCATTAGAGAAGAAGCATACCAACCTCTCCTCCAAAGAAATAAAATGTTTCATCTCCCATCTGCCAAGAACTAACTCACAAAGTTTCAACACTAGTGCAAGTTAGTTTTAATCCTGTACATTTCACTCCACTTATAAGTATGGCTCGACAAGTGCCATGGGGAGCAGTTATAGGCCCACTCAATCTTGTGGCACATAACGATCTTCCTCACAGGTCCAAGAAGAATTTTCCAAAATATACTGGATATGGGAAAGTATTCCCCGATGAATACATTATTGCATGTGTCGTGGCTTATGGAGTATTCGCAGTACAACATAAATATGTGGCAGCTCATCTATTTATGGAGACACTCATTGAAGAAGTTGTTGATGGGTTTCATCATCTACCTCTTGGATGTATTACAAATTGGGACACTATGAGGACAAGGTTTGAGGAAAAATTCAAAGGTTCTGAAGATGAGCACTCCTTTATAGTAAAATCTACCGAGATTAAGAAGGAAATCTCTATACCCATGTGGGAATTTATGGCCAAGTTCAATAAAATAATTAATAAAATTCTAGTTGTGAAAAGGCCTACTGTAGATAATTAGAAATATTTCTTCTTAAATTCCATTTTTCCTAATATAAACTTCCACTTGAGAAGGGCACATGAAGTGACTTTAGCAGATGCTCAAACTATTGCTATTGAGATAGAATATGACTTCATCACAGCGGGAAAGTGGAAGAAGGAGTTACAAGATAGCAACAATGGTAATGATAACTCCACATAAGCTATGTTGTAGAGATTGACCAATGATATGATAGCTCTTAAGAGATAGTTTATGAAGGCCAATCCCTCACTTCATTAGCCTTACCAAGAGTTTTTGAGAAGACAAAATAAGGGGAGACAATTGCAACTTCCACCTACTCAGTAAAGACTAGTCACTAAAGCCCCTCCAAGTGCTAAATAGGGAAACATGTGCATTTTCCATCTGACAAGTGATCATAGTGGAGAGATCCTCCCTGATATGGTTAGATGTATGCAAATGGTCACCAATAATGAAATTATAGAAGATACCTCTAGAATATAAATAAACTTCAATTTTAATGGCAACTCTAAAAATTATTACCTAGAGTATGAATCAGATTCTGAGGAAAGAGGTGATTGTTTTGCCAACATCGATGAATCTAAAATGGCCATCTTGACAAGGAATAAGAAGGGAAAGAAACAATGAGTATCAATACTGCAAAGAAATAGCACCACTATGACCTCTTCCTTAGGAAAACTCAATCAATCAGTTTCTCCCAGGAATGTTACGGCTGCCCCTAGTAAAGAATCTGAACTTTTTTATATTGTCCAATTTTGTAAGGAATCTCACATTAAAATTTCACCCTTGGAGTACTTAAAGTCAAATCCCTTTGAACTGCAACATCTAGTGGGATAGTGTAAACCTAAAAATTCCAAGGTCAATGCATTCTCAAGTCTTGACTCAATAGATGAACCCTCCATTTTAGGAGTAACCCAACATGATTCTTGTGTGTTATCTACTACCCCAAGTTAGAAGCCCAAACCTTTCTATGTTTCTCTCTTCATTAACGAACATAAGCTTAGCAATTGCATTATAGAATCAGGGGCATCTAACAATGTAATGCCAACACCAGTAGCTAAGACTCTTTGTTTGTCCCTGAAAAAACCTTCAGGAGATGTTATTTAATGGATGCAAAATAGGTTCCCCTAGTTGGTCAGATTAAAGACACACAAGTAGTACTTGCAGTACACCCAACCAAAAGATTGAAACTCATCATTCTAGTGGCAAATATACTGACTAGTTATAATATAATATTGAGTAGGAGCTTTTGCAAAGATATAGGTGGAGAAATCAAATTAGACTGGTCTTATGCGATCATACCTGTTGGGAATAAGAAAGTTAAGATGGAACCCAAAGAAAAAGCCAAATTCATTGTGCTAAAGTCTAATGATCCGAAAGCACAAATTTTGTATGAAGAACTAGAATTTGGAAATTACATGTTGTTTACTAATTCTGACTCTTTGGGGCTTAAGAATGAAGAAAAAGAAGCACAATTATGGACCCTAGAATTTGATCAAAGTTGTGCCTCTTTCAGGTTTGGTGCAAGAGTAGTGTTAATCCTACCTCAAGGTGGTGTCATTTATTTGGCCTACAAACTAGAATTCAAGAATATGAACAATAGTGCAAAATATGAAGCTTTTCTATTGGGAATTGTTGCAACTAAAGATATAGGAGACACAATTCTGAAGGCAAAAGGTGATGCAGAATTGATAGTGAAACAAGTCAGAGGGATCTTCTCTATTAAAAACCATAGATTAAAAAATTATAGGAATAGAGTATGGGATAGATAGAGAGCCTTGAAGCATTTTAAATAGAATTGGTGCCCAGGGAACAAAACTATCGAGTTGATTCCTTAGTAGTATCAACATCTCTCCTACTACCTCATCTAGACTTCAGAGACCAGAAGTACACAATCGAGATAGTGCACAGACCAAATGTCCTTGACAATGTCAAGTGTTGGCAAGTCTTTAAGGATGATCATTATATTCGTTAGTTCTTGGAGAATGATGAGATGCTCATTGAACAATATTTTGAAGGAGGAGAAAAATATTCCACCGATTTCTCCCTGGATAGTAAAAAATGACCTGGAATAAGGAGTCATACAATTAAAAGGTAATAAGATCCCCTCCGGTATGATATATCTTGAAAAGTTGTTCGATAGGCATGATGCTTATGTGAAACAAAAAAGGGAAGAGAGGGGAAACACCTCCATGGAATATGAAAGCTTGAATATCAAAGATGATCAAAACCCAAAGATAAATAATGTTGAGAAATGTTGTACGAAAGAGGAGAAAGCAAAATTGAGCCACTTGCTTATCTCTTATCATGACATGTTTACATGGAGCTATGATGATTTAAAGACCTATATGGAAGGAAAAGTCAAGCACCACATTCCCCTAAAACCCAAAGTTTCTCCTTTCCACTAGAAGAAGAGGAACTATAATCCCAAGATAGTCGATGCCATCTTTCAAAAGATTTATAAGATGTTGAAAGCCTGAATCATCTACTCTATCCATCACTCTACCTGGGTAGTGAATATAGTCCCATTCATAAAGAAGAATGGGGAAATAAGGGTCTATGTAGACTTCATAAATTTCAATCAAACATCCCTCAAAGATAACTATGCTCTACCAAACATAGATCATTTGTTGCAGATGGTGGCAAGTTTTGAGATGATGACCATGTTAGATGGGTTTTCAAGTTACAACCAAATAGAGGTTGATGAAGGTGATCAACATAAAAAAGCATTCACTACACCATGGGGAACTTTTGCCTACAACAAAATGCCCTTTAGATTAACCAACGCAGGTGCAAACTTTCAATAGGTGATGGACTTATCTTTTTGAGGTCTAAAGAATAAGATAATAGTGGTGTACTTGGATGACCTCATGGTATTCTTAAAGAAATGGAGAGATCACTTGCATGACCTAGTGGTAATCCTAGGAAGGTGTTGGAAATACAAGATCTCCTTGAATCCAAAGAAGTCAGTCTTTTGTGTGAGTGAAGGAAATCTATTGGGTCATATTGTTTCTTGGGAGGGAATCCGCATAGATTCTGAAAGAGTCAGAGTAATTCAAAAACTTAGCCTCCCTTTGAGAAAGAGTGGGGTGAAATCATTGTTTGGCAAAGAAAATTTTCTGAGAAGGTTTTTACCTAATTTGATGCAGAGGTATATCAATGGTGAAGGACTAAATAATGAAAATGAAGGATTAACCTTTGAGAGGTTTAGACACTAGTCAAGTAATCCTTAAGGCTATAATGCACCAAAATGATCACAAGTGAACACACCTATTCCAAATGGATTTTATGGATGGATATAACCTATCATAGGTATAGTCAATGGGATTTTGCAATTTTTAAGGTTTGTAAGTAAACCCAACACCCCAAACCCACTATTTGCCAAGTAGGCCTAATAGCCCTTCATTGTAGATCAGCAGTGACACAAAACACAACTTTACTCCAGATTTCCCCAAAGAACCAAACAAAAAAAACCACCTTTTCAAATACCCTTTTAGATTAACATAAACATATGCAAAACTTAAGCTATGTTGTTTTGGACAGATAACAAGATCCTTCAGACTGTACCCTACAAATATGCAATAAAAGAGGACATTTAACAAAGGAACTACTAATGTCCCTTACTCCTTGACTCAAATACTTTATAAAATCTCCACATATGATGAAAAACCTCCAAATATTCCACCAATTTGAGCCTTGGATGCTTCCAAGTACAAAATCCCCAAATTGCTCATATATAAGCCTCAAAACTAGGGCCTCTCAATAAATTGCCTTCCACTCCTTTCTAGGATAAAAAAAGGGTGGATCCACCATAGGTAGGATGTACCTAGACACCACAAATAATAAAAAGGATATCTCCTTCAAGCAGATCTCTCATTGTTGCTCTCAAACAACCACTTCAATGACCCTTCAATAACCTCTTCTCGGTGATCACCAACCATTAAGCTTAACATCTACACATTAACTTGTTAGATTAATATTGTACATATAAATTATCAATCACTCCATAAGAATCAGCTTTATATCATTCGTGGAATGATGATCCATCCATTAGATTGGTGCAAAATTACAAGAAAACTCAGATTTCCTGAATCAGTCAACCCTGTTCTTGCATTAGACAATCAAATGGACTTTAAAACATGTGAAATATATTCCCAAAAATGTAAAAAAGTTCCTTATTGAAGTTATATTATTCAATTACAAAGTAGAAACAATGCTTAAGATCATATTTACTTGTAGAAATATTAGTGTTTTATTGATTTATTGACACAGTCTGTACACCAAAGATTTCCTCTTACATTGCTTTTCCATACAATCAACCAAACATGACTTTAATAACTCCCTTATAAATCCATTCAACTTCTCCAATCGGTTAAACTTCCCAAACAACTATTAAACTCCCAAAAATTTAATTCCCTCCTAAATACTAGTGATCGTTGGGATTCAAATATTTGAATCGACCAACACACAAATTATTCAATAAAACATTAAACTAACTCCCCAAATTTATTAATAAGATCCCTAAGACCAACTTAAACACTTCAAAACTCATTATAGACTCCTAAGGATCTATATACATCAATTTTATCATTTTTCTCATTTTTCCCTATCTAGGATCCTAAGGTCCTTGACAAGCCCTTTAGGATATTTTATAACTTTATTGTTTTTATTGCTTCCCAAGCCTTCAAAGGCCATTATTGGCTTTATTAATTTCCAATTGACTTTCTTTATCTTCATCATGTCTTCTTTTTCTTTATGAGGTATCCTTGTATGCCTTGATGCTCCTACATCATACTCCCCTCCTCCAAAGAAACTCTTGTCCCAAGAGTTGGTCCAAGTCTTCCTCTTCTTCCATGCTTCATTTCTCTAATTTAACTTCATGAAATCTCTGAGGGTAGCTTGTCTCCTACCTCTCCAACCTGTTTGCACATGCCACAAATTATTAGAAACAAAATCATTACTCTTGTATCCCTGCCTTAAGCAGTGTTGTTGTCGTTGCTTCCATGACTATTGTTGCTTGTGGTTCATCTACATTCCTAATTATATCCTCTTCATTGGTTGCCTCTACAACTTATCCATGCCTCCATGCATCCTTTGATCTAAAATAGGACAATTGATTGCTCCTATTTGTACACTCTTTCCATCACAAAGTCTCTTAGCCTTAAGACTATCCATGTTTACAGCCTTCTCCATCTTCAAACCAGTATCATCTTTTGTGTCAACTATTTGATTGCCAAAGCATATGACAATATTCTCTCTCCCACTCTCCAAAGGTAAAGTCTTCATATTGTATTTTTTTTCATCCTTATGTACCAAATAAGTGTTTGCAAAACCATCATGAATGGTCCTTCTACTATGCTGTCATGGTCTACCAAGAATGAAATTCCCACATGTCATAGGAATAACATCACAAAGAACCTTGTCCTAATAGGAACCAATAGAAAAATTCACATAAGCCTCCTGACTAATCACTACATGCTACTGTTGGGTAACCCAAGTGGCCTTGTAGGGATTAGGATGGTCAAATGGCACAATTCCTAATTTAGTAACCATATCAAGAGAAACAAGATTGCAATGTGATCCAAAACCCACAATCAATTTACATATCTTGCCTTTACACAAATAATTTGTCTTGAAAATGTTCACCTTTGGTTCAAAAATCTTCTCACCTTGCCTTACCATTAAACATTCTCCTTCCTCTGGTTCCACCAATATAGATTTTGGTGTTGCTTCCTCTTCATCTTGCAGAAGTTGTACTCTTATTTCCTTGCCTTGATCTGAATCAATCCATTTAGGACATCTAAAGGATTGATGGCCAACCTCATTACAATGAAAGCATCTTCTTGTAAAGACACTATTGCCTCTTCCACCAAATCTGCCTCCTCTAGATCCTCCTCTCTGATTTTTCATAGGTTCCTTGCCTTTATCCTTGTCATTGCTACTTTGAAACTCTCCATTTGATCTGCCATCTCTTCCTCTCATGGCTCCTCCTCCTCTGTTTCTTTGTCTTTCACTCTTCCTTTTCAACTTCTCCTCATCCCAGATTGTAAGTTGAAAACATTCTCCTAGAGTCCTTAGTATGTTCAAACCAATCTCATCTTGTATGTTTTAATTCAAGCCATTCATGTACCTAGAAACCTTTTAATCTTCATCCTCTATGCATCCCCTAATGCTTAGAGTGTTAAATTGCTGAGTATAAGACATGATGTCCATGTCCCTTTGCTTCAAATTGTTCCTTCTCATTTTTGTTTGTATAGCCAAATCCGAGGGCAAATTTTTCCCCTTAACCATGGTCTTCTTTCTCTCCCAATTTTTTATCTTGTTCAAACCTCTTTCTATCCTCTAATTCTTAATACTTTTCCACTAAGTAAGTGTTGTACCTCTCATTCTTGCCTTTTCCATCTTTACCTTCTTCTCCTCTTCTACTGCATCCTCCAAATCAAAGTAGTTCTCAAGTGCCTCTACCCAACCAAGCACTTCTTCAATATCCATCTTTCCTTGGTAGATTGGTAAATCTACATTGTTCTTGCTTCCATTACCTTGTACCGCCTTTATCAATCTGATAAATCTCCTCTCCTCAGGATCATTTTCTTCTCCACGACCCCTACTCTCTTGTCCTCCATGGAACTCTTCTTGTTCTTCATAGCTTTCCTCATGAACTTCTTCTTCCCTCCTAGGTTCTCTTCTCTCTTTCTCCAAGGCTTCTATCCTCTCAATGAATTTAAGTCTTTCTCTCCTCATCTGCATCTCTTCTCTTTCCTTTATTGCCTCTAGTTCCCTATCCTATCTTTCTTTATTCTCTAGTGCTACCTTTAACTCTTCAATCTCCCTAACCATCTGATTCTTAGGTGCCATGAATCTTCAAACTCCTTCCCAAACCTTTCCTTGATGTTGTGATACTACTTGATGAAAAGTTATATCAGTGGTTAAGGACTGAATGATTAAAATTAAGAATTAACCTTTGAGAGGTTTAGACACTAGTCAAGTAACCCCTAAGGCTAGAATGCACCAAAATGATCACAAGTGAAAAAACCTATTCCAAATGGATTTTATGGATGGATATAACCTATATTAGGTATATTCAATAGGATTTTGCAATTTTTAAGGTTTGTAAGCAAACCCAACACCCCAAACTCACTATTTGCCAAGTAGGCCTAATAGCCCTTCCTTGTAGGTCATCAGTGACACAAAACACAACTATACTCTAGATTTACCCAAAGAAATAGAAAAAAAAACCACCTTTTCAAATACCCTTTTGGATTAACATAAACATATGCAAAACTTAAGCTATGTTGTTTTGGACAGATAACAAGATCCTTCAGACTGTACCCTGTAACTATGCACAAAAAGAAGACATTTAACAAAGGAACTACTAATTTACCTTACTCCCTAACTCCAAGAATTTATAAAGTCTCCATGTATGATGAAAAACCTCAAAATATGCCACCAATTTGGGCCTTGGATGCTTCCAAGTATAAAAGCCCCAAATTGCTCATAAACAAGCCTCAAAATAGGGCCTCTCAATAAATTGCCTTCCACTCCTTTCTAGGATCAACCAAGGGTAGACCCATATAGATAGGGTGTATCTAGACACCAAAAATCATAAAAAGGATATCTCCTTCAAGTAGATCTCTCACTGCTACTCCCAACCAACAACTTCAATGACCCTTCAATAACCTCTTCTCAGTGATCACCAACCATTAACCTTAACATCTGAACATTAACTTGTTAGATTCATATTGTGCATATCAAGGATCAATTACTCCATGAGAATCAGGTTTATATCATTCATGGAATGATGATCTGTCAATTAGATTAGTGCAAAATTACAAGAAAACTCAGATTTCCTGAATAAGTCAGCCTCATTCTTGCAATTAGTCAATCAAATGGAATTTAAAACATGTGAAATAGATTTCCAACAATGTAAGAAAGTTCCTTATTGAAGTTAGATCATTCAATGAGAAAGTGGAATCACAAAACAATGCTTAAGATCACATTTACTTGTAGAAATATCAATGTTTTATTGATTTATTGACACGGTCTGTACACTAGAGATTTCCTCTTACATTTATTTTTCATACAATAAACCAAACATGAATTTAATAACTCTCTTATAACTCCCTTCAACTTCTCCAATCAGTTAAACTTCCCAAATATCTATTAAACTCCCAAAAACTTAATTCCCTCCTAAATACTAGTGACCACTTGGATTCAAATATTTGAATCGACCAACACACAAATTATTCAATAAAACATTAAACTAACTCCCCAAATTTATCAAGAAGATCCCTAAGACCAACTTAAACACTTCAAAACTCATTCTAGACTCCTAAGGATCTTTATACATCATTTTTATCATTTTTATCATTTTTCCCTATCTAGGGTCCTAAGGTCCTTGACAAGCCCTTTAGGATCTTTTACAACTTTATTATTTTTATTGCTTCCCAAGCCTTCAAAGGCCATTATTGGATTTAGTAATTTCGAATTGACTTGCTTGATCTTAATCATGTCTTCTTTTTCTTTATGAGGTATCCTTATATGCCTTGATGCTTTTGCATCATAGTTTTTCTAAGGTTAGTAAACATATAGCTGGTATGATGAAAGGGAATCAAGGATTCATTTGGAGTGATGCAAGGAAACAATATTTTAGGGATATCAAGGATGCCATAGTTAGGGCTCCTACTCTGGTACATATTAACTTTGATCAAGAATTTATCATTTACTATTATGCTTTAGAATATATTATGTTTGCTATTCTATTGCAAGAAAAAGAGGAAGGAGTTCAGGCACTAATTGTATCCATGATAATTTATTTGAAAAATCATGAATTGAAATATTCACAAATTGAGAAGCATGCTTTTGTTGTGGTTAAGGCTCTAAAATTTTAGATTTTACATTTTTCACTCATATGTCATTGCCTTTTTCCCAGAACCCATGGTGAAAAGCATTCTGACACAACAACAAGTGGGATGTAACACCAGAGGAGCATGGATTGTAAAAGTGCAAGAGTATAATATTGAGATCAGACCTTCCAAGCTTGTACGAGGAAAGTGCCTTTTCAAAATGACATCTAAGAAAAAACTTGAACAACATGAAGATACCCCAAAGGTGTTAATGGTGAGCCTGCAAGATCCTTGGTTCTCAAATATTGCTTATTTCCTAACATATTGTGAATGTCCAGAAGGGTTTTCTCCAAAATAAAGGCAAAATTTGAGAATAAAGGCTAAAAAATATGTTATTTAGGATGATAAGTTCTTCAAATGAGCTATCAATGGAACCTTCTTGTGGTGTGTGGATAAGAAACAAAAAAAAGCTTTTGGAAGCTTTCCATGAAGAATCTCGTGATGGTCATTTCTCTTCCACTATCACTACATTCAAACTTCTTAGGTAGTGTTACTATTGGCCAGGTATGTTTAAAGATGCATATCATTGGGTCTCAAAATGTGAGAAGTGCAAGATGTTTTTAGTAAAACCTCAAATGGTTTCCTTACCTTTGAAACCTGTGGTAATTGAGAATCCTTTCCAACAATGGGGGATAGATTTTTTTGTTCCTATAAACCCCCATCCTTTCCAGCAGTGGGGGATAGATTTTTTTGTTCCTATAAACCATCATTAAAGTGTAGATCATATGTATATATTGACTACAAAAAATTACTTTACAAAGTGGGTGGAAGCTTAAGTAGTCAAGAAGACCATTTCTGAGGTTGTTTGTGACTTCTTAAAGGAAAATATTTTGGTGCATTTAAGTTTCCCAGCAAAGCTAGTCATGGATAATGTAGCTTATAATTCTTCAGTAGAAATCAAATAGTTCTGACACACTCACATGATTTAACTAGAACACTCTTCAGACTATTACCCTTAGGGAAAATACCAAGTAGAATCCAATAACAAGAATCTGATCAATATCATGAAAAATCTACTATAAGAGAATCATAGGAACTAGCATACAAAATTGTATGAAGATCTTTGAGCTATAAGAGTTACTCCCAAATGAGCTATTGGGATTTCCCCCTTTGAATTGGTGTATGGTACAAAATAAAGCATGCCATTGCATTTAGAACTATCTATTTGCAAACTCGAAATGACACTAGAAGATACTACATTCCGAGATGGTATTGAGAAAATAATTTTGTATTTGACAAAGCTTGAAGAGGAAAGAGAGGAGATTAGTGATATGTAATGCCCCGTCAGGGAACCCAAGAGAATTTAACCTAATACGAGTCCCTATGTTTACAAAATAATTTTTTTCTTAAGTGTTTAAAAATAATGATGATAACAATGCAGAAGAAATACAACCATGAGATGCAAACAAGTACATATACACAAATCAATACAATTAACAATCCTCGAGGGTCCCATGATGTAGAATTATGTATAACAAAATAAATATTTAGATTAAAAATAATTACAACTAACTCGAATGAATAACAAGTACATTCAATACCATAATTTATACATAATGATACAACATCCTCTACACAAGTTGTAGGGTATGTCACAATAATCGAATACAAAATATAATACAATATCTACAACTTTGAAGCATTGATACAAGATATAATCATGAGCATCAAAAGATAGGAACAAACAAGCCTCCGATGAATATTAAGAAGAAGGTAACAACAAATAACATCCTCCAACACCACTATAAATCATTAGAATCTCAAATGGTAAAAGATAACACTACCACCCAACCTCATGGAACCAAAGGTCCACTCCCACCATGTTGAGGAGATAACAACAAACCCCACTCAGACAACAAACTCAAACCAAGATAACTAAGCAAAGGTCCTGAAGGCTTTCTAACTCAAGGTACCACAACCAAAGATAAATAAACATCAAATAACCAACACATACAAAAAAACACCAAATAATACAAAACAGACAACCATGTAATAATGAGACAACAAGAACACACTACCAGAGGAAAATGCAGAACTATGGAGGAGACTTAGGCTGCATATTATGGGAGTGTCATCACATGGACAACTACTTGATTTACCCTGGACTGGTCTCTCTAGACCTCAGACCCTCAAGTGTTTATCAGGTTGAGTTACCCTAGACTGGCCACACTGGACCCTAGACCCTCAACATGACCCATGCGGAACTAGAATACCCTCTCATGAAGATGAGGAATTCTAATCATACCTACTCTCTAGGTATCATCCCATTCCCATCCTTAGCCTATACAATCACTCAAGGCATGGTTGAGGCATCAATGATCAATCTTGTATTTAATGTTGTCCCCAAGTTTTATTATTAGGTTATCACTTATTAAATAACTTACAATAGGTTACCCTAGTACTAGCCTCTTTGGGCTCTGGACCCCTATTGTAAGACACTCCCCTAAAATATACATATTTAATCTCCCCTAGGCTCACAATCAAAGAATAACCACACAGGTTTCTAAAACAATGACATAATCAAATCTTGGTCCATAAAAGACATCAGGGACTCACACACTGGCCCTAGATCAGAACATCATAAAAAGTGCACTTAAAGCGTATGTGTAACCATAGAGATGCAACCTCTAAGATAGTTCCTAGATGAAACATAAACAACACCCTGATGTAATAACAGTCACTTCCTAAGCCCTTGGTTATAACAACTTTCCCTATGAAATTAAACTGCCCATAAAAGTAAATAAGACATTTACATGCATAATAAATTCAAAATAACATTGGTCCTTTAATTTACAACCAATAAAATAAAGTAATACTATTAAATAGTCTATTTAATTTAATGTAATTTAAAAATTAAATTGAAGAAAATAAAATAAACTAATTTAATAAAATGACAAGAAAATACATTAATTAATTTATACATAATCTAAATAAACTTATAAATTAAATATTAATTAAAGTAAATAAAATAAAATAAATTTATAAATTAAATATTAATTAAAAATAAAATAAATAAAATAAAATAAATTTTATTAGTTTTTTAAATTTAATAAAACATGCATTAAGGTGGGGTTGCGGCCCCACCCCAAAGGTTGCCCCACGACAGGCTTGAATGTCGTGGACAGCCTAGGCTACCACGACATCCAAGCTGTCGTGAGTAGTCGTAGCTGCCATGAGAACCAAGCTCTTGTCAACAGCCATGACTGTTGTGAGCAATCGTAGCAGCCACGACAGCCACTGTTGTCGCCGAAAGCCCCCTTTGAGATGTCGAGGGGTTTGGGAGTGAGACCCCTGCCCCCTACATACAATATAATTATTATTTTTTACATTTTTCTTTTTAAATTTTTTTTAGAAAGAAAATTTCACCAGAATAATTTATGGATAGTACATCGCATAACAAAAAAATTTATAAAAAAAATAAATAATAAACTAAACATCAAACTTTCACACATAATATACAAAACATAAATACATACATCTTTTTTTATAAAATTGATTTTCTCATAAGGAAACTAGGGTTTTGACAAAAAACTAACATCTATTGATTTTTAGTTTTACATGCAATTCCTAATTCAATCTTTTTGCAACATATCAAAGACAATATATCAATTTCCTATGATTCATTCTAGGGCTTCCAAAACACCCAACACGAAATACCAGATCAAACAAACATCAATTTAATATAAATTTTCACAACAACAACCCAAAATTAAAACATGAGCCAATTTCAATCAATCACATAACAATCCCAGACACGAAGTATACAATCTTTTCAAAAGAAGAATTTGCATAAAGAAAATGAGGGTTTCAAACCCTACCTCAACCAATGTCTAAAAATCTGAAGCCAAGAAAGACCCAAGCCAACCTTCAAAATCCAAGCCTTCAAACAATCACAAACAATGCCCACCAAAACAAGTTTTCCCAAAAATCTTCCAATTCTTCCAAAACTCCTCCAAAACCTGATAGACATAATGAAAATAATACCCAAAATCCTACATAAAGGAAACCTATCCCTCATAGGGTTTCCAAAACATGCAAACTCAAAAGCAGAACTTGCTCTCTCTCTCTCTAGTTGCATGATAAAATAACTCAATAAATAATGCACATTTAAAATAAAATTCAAACTCAACATTTAACTTTAATTATAATTTCAATTTGACTTAAACCAAATGTGCAACTTAAATTGCATATAATTATTTAATTAAACAATAAATACTATAGCACATAATTAACTATGCAAACTAATAAATCAAATATTAAATAAATCAACTATGCCCTTTAATTTATATTAGGATTTAATAATTAATTAAACCCTTTAATTCCAAATTAAAATCTTTTAACTTAATCATTTAATTACCCTTAATAATTAAACATACTCTATATCTAATATTACCACATTCATAAAATATAAATATTTAAATCTTAAAATTACTCCTAACTTAATTAATTAAATCAAATAATTCACACAAGTAAATCCACTTGACTCCCAAAACTTAAAAAAATGACTAACTCTATATCAAACAAACACCAAGGAAGGGCTCACGAATTCATGTTAGTTTGACGAATTCAGATGGATAGGAATAGATACTTGCCCAATATTTAGGAAAATCAATGCCTAGGGTTAGGATTTGGATTTGTATGTTATCTCCCCTCTCTTAACATTGAGATTTTATGATAGGGCATGCTCATCTTGGCAATTTAGAGAAGTTGATGTCTGGTACCAGCAAACCTACATAAAAGACAAGCATGTACATACATGTATAAATATAAACAAGCAATGTCAGGGATCGACCGATCGTGTGGATCTTGCAAGTAAGTAACTACGACTCCGTTAGTCAACCACATCAAGCCCATCAAACCTAAATATAAAACATACATATCGACCATACACATACAAGTATGGGGTTAGTAGAACCATAATCATTCATGATATCCTAACATATGAATCATTAAAATGAAATAACCATCACATATAAATAACATCATCATTTGCATTTAATCAACATGAAAATAATTCAAAAGCATCTAATTCATGATTATTCAATAAAATGACATACATTCATAAATCCCTGAAATAAATAACACACACATGAAAATGGCCTAAAAGAGTTTGGCAATAAAAGTGAAAAGCAAACCGTGGGAGGGGCATTACATGATAAGATAACTCAACATCAGCAGAGGATTAAGAACATCTTTGACAAAAGGGATAGACCTCGAAAGTTCATGGAGGGAGATTTGGTCTTACTTTGGGGCAAGAGAATAGAACCAAAAGGTATGCATGCAAAATTTGATTCACTATGGAAGGGCCCATTTAAAATACACCAGGTGTGTGGATTGAATTCTTTCAAATTCGATTATCTAGATGGAATGATCTTACCATTATCATATAATGGGCAAGATATAAATTTGTATCAAGTGTGAAACAAGTGATCCTTGTAATTGTACCATAGTAGTTAGGTTTTCTTTTCAGTGTTGTGTTCAATTGTTGGTTTGTTTTGGGTTTAGTTCTTCTTTCTGCTTTGTTTGATCCATTGTTTTGCAAACCAAAAATTTTGAGTCCTCGCTTCATCCCTCATGGTCCTTGTCCCCAGTCAGAGCCAATTGTTGCCATATTTTAGTCCCCCTGTGTAAAATTGGCATTGAAAGTTTTAAAGTCTGGTTAAAGTTCATTTTTATGTTTAAGTCTCTAAGTGTTGGGATTTCTAGAACTGGCTTCTCATCAGTTATTCAAGATTTCAATGCCATTAGGTATTTGAGAGTTTAGTGCAGTCGGGTATTTGAAAAAGCTGGTATATAAGTTTGGTCAAGTCTTCCATTTAAGTTCTAATCTGAAGTCTAGTTCCGTTAGAATTTGTTACATTAGTGGAAAACTTGAAGTTTAAATAAAAGAATAAAGTAATAATGTATTTTATTGTGGAAGGTTAATGTTCAAAGTGCTAAAGATGGCAGAAATGGAAGCTTAGTAGTGTAAATCCTGAAAATCCAAAGAGATGTTGGGTCCTACTCCATGTCAAGTCATGAGTGGATTGAAAGATGGAGGAAATGGAAGCCTTGTGGTAGAATTCCAGAAAAGAAAGAAGACAAAAATGGAAGTTTGGTAGTGCAATTCCTAAAAATACAAAGAGATGTTGGAACCCACGCTGTGTTAAGTCATGGGTGGATTGAAAGATGTCAGAAAGAGAAGGGTGGAAGTACAATTCCTGAAATACCAAAAATGTAAACTTATTGTGGTCAGATAGACTTTGAAAGATTTTCATCGTAGCTACTCCATCGACGGATTCTAAAGAAAGGTACACAAAATCCCGCCTAATGAAGAGAAGAAGAGTCGGGGTCAGGGGTGTTAAAGTGCTAATTCTGAAGTTTCATGTGACAATATTTGACATTCCAAAACACCACAAGAATCACTAAAGGCGAAGGGAATGCTAGAGGGTGAATAAAATTAGGAATAGTAGCTAAGAAGTACAATTTTTGAAATTTTGAAAAGATGTACTCATAGATGTTGCAATTGACAAGGAAGGAAATGAAAGGCCATGTGATGTTTGTGGAAGATTATTTTTCAATTTTAGTTCCTATTATGATATCTTTTTAATGACATTTCTTTTCAGAATATTTTTCAAGAATTGTTATGTAACTGTCATGGAAGACGAAGGGGCTATATATTTCTCTGTTGAACATTTTATTGAGGATTGACAATTTTAGTTCAAAATTTCCCCCTTTTGTTGTGACAATTGAATGTGACTTGAAAATTGAACTATGGTTGTTGCTCATTATTAGATGTGTGATTTTGTTGCTGAATAAATGAAGTAATGGTGAATGGGAACAATTAGTTGCAAATTTTTTGGAACTGTGTTTTCTGAAAATTTGTGATTATAAGATGATCTGAGAGTCATTATTGGTTACCTTTTATCATATTCACATTGTTTGACAAATATATTTTCATTTAATAGATTTGTTGTATATATGGTTTCATGGTTGTGAGATTGTATATGCAAATTGTGGTTTAGAAAGTACTGATGTGTTTCATTTCCATGGTTGTGGGAAGTAGCACAATACATGCTCATACAAGTTTGTTATTCATTTGTGGGTGTATCATGGTGATGAGTATCCATTAGAATCCTCTCCTACTCTCTAGTTAAGAGTATACCCTTGTTTACATTAAAAAAAAAATCATTGAATATCTATTCCAGGGAGCTGTACCTATTGATTCAGAGATTGGGCTAACTGAAAGCTCTTTCAACTGTTCATTAATAGAGAAGTCTTGTGAGGATTTGAGTGATATTATTAAAGACCAATATGTTAACTAACCGTTACCAAATTAAGTAGGCATGTAGTGGATGGTAAGTTAGTGAAAGGAAACGTCTATTGTTGCTACTTGCATCAACACAAGTTGCTACTTTCAACATATATGCCACTATGTAATTTATGCATCTTTAAAAAATTAATTAAGAATATGCGACCTTTGAGTTGCCAAGCATTGGTTATACTACAAAAGGATATGAAATATATCAAATCTATTCTCATTAATGGAATGAGTTTTATAGGCCTCAAATTATTTTTTGATATCAAAATCACTTGAAACAATTATTTGCATTATATGACACAAAAATATTTTGGTAAAAGATAAATTATCCTTGTTGGTGTTATCACTTACTTATCTCTTGTTGACTTGATATACCACCACATAGTTGCAAGTTTCTCCCATCGTATTGATATGCTTAATAAAACTTTTTGTGTAAGTATTTGACATTTTTGCAATCATATATTTTTTACTTTGTGTGATTGCAAGAAACACTTGTTGTAAAGCATTATAGACTACATTCTAGATAGATGTGATCTTGAATGTATTTTTATTTATTATTAGAGCATGATCTTACAAATGTCAAATCTTATAGAGATTTTAACAAAAAAGGAATATAATTGGAACATATAATGGCTAGAAAATGTTAGAATAACAATGTCCCAATCGACTAAGAGGGGGGGGTGAATTAGTTGATGCCAAAATGATTAAACTCAATTCCAATTATAACCTTATGCTTAATTAAATGTAAAACAACCATAACATAATAACATCAATATTTGTTTTCAAGGAAAACCCTGTTAAGGGGAAAACCCCAATGGGAATGATGCCCAAAAATGAGTACTATGAGTATAGTAACCCAGTAAAGAGTTCTAGCCTTGTTAGGAGCTGATTATTACAATAGTACAATCCCTATTAAAGAACAAACCCTGTTAGGAGTCAAAACCCTGTTAAAGGTATTACAACTAGTCACTGACCAAAATACAAGAGAAGGTTACATCCACCTTCAGGACTCAATGTCCTATATTTGAAGAAATATCATCATGAATACTTGAACTAGCTTCCAGTACATCCACTGCTAAAATAGTTCCAACCTTGTGCCTTAATACACAATCCTCTGCTCTACATCAACAATCCTTCTAACCCAAAAGCTCACATAATAGTCCACGTGCTCCACACCACTTCAACTACAAGGAAAGACTTCCTTATATAAAAGTTACAAACATAATTCCTGAGTCGACCATTATAGGACCTCTCCTATAAACAAAACATTACATAGACCCATGCGAGGATACACACAAAAATATTACAACAATTAAAAATCATGAAATAGTCAGCCACAACATTAATCCATGCTTAATTATTCAAGAACATGCTACTACTCTTGGGTTAGCTTCCAAATAAATCTTCGCTAGAATACATGCCACGTATGACATCACCAATCACACTAGTACTCTACGATTGCATAGTAAACTATCCCATGTATTCTCTGACATTCCCCAATCTCAAAATGTTTAATCCATTTCCCTACTAAAGTTATATTGCAAATACTAAGACCAACTCTGTGAGTTTCTCAGTTACTAACCCTGTAACCAGTCTTCGCCAATTCATCCATAACTTGAGAAAATGAGCATATAAACATATGCAAACATAACCATGAATAGTAAACATGTTATTCTACACAAATCTTAGCTCACAGGGGTTAAGTCATCGTACACTATCTATAAAATTCTTTGTAACCTGTCTATCTTGTCTGTCTATAACTTTTGGATTCCCTTACTAAAACATATGTTGACATTAATGACTAAATAATAAATGCTAATATCATAGACTGCAATAATTCCAACAATTTCCCCCTTTTGCATTGATGGCAACATATGTGAAAAATCATCAACCCAAAAGTAGCCTTTCACAATAACCTTCACAATATCCTCTTCAAGGCTCCCCCTAAACTAATAAGGGTTTTTCACCAATATCTCTCCCCCTTTGACATCAATGGAAAAGGATGTCATTACATACATTCTTATCTTCTTGCTTTGCTAGGTGCAACTTTTTCAAATCTTCAAGACCTTCAACTACTAGGTGCAAGATCACCTTGATCTGGTCAGATATGCTCAAATCATTACTCCCCCTGAGGAGTAGACCTTTGTAAAAAGTCCAAAAATGATATAGCTATGATTGCTAATGGACTTGTGCACTACTGCATCTCCTTAATTACCTTCAAGTGGGGCTCTAACCCCAAGCCTACCTCTAAGATATTCAAGGTTATCTTTGTTCAATGGTTTGGTGAAGATGTCTACAATCTGCTCCTTTGTGCTTACATATTCAAGTTTCACCTCTTTCTCTTTCACTTTATCCCTTAGAAAATGATACTTGATTGAAATATAATTAGTTTTTGAGTGCATCATTGAGCTCTTTGACATATTTATTGTACTTATGTTATAACAATGTATGATAATTGGTTCGCTAAGGTTCACACCAATGTCCTTTAACATATGTTTCATCCAAAAAATATGTGTGCAATTAATTGCATCAACGACATACTCTAATTCAGCTATTGACTGAGCTATACAATCTTGCTTCTTGCTTAACCAAGAAACTAACCTCTTCCCAAGGAAAAAAGGCTCCTCCACTTGTTCTCTTCCTGTCATCTACACTACCTACCTAGTCTGCATCAGTGTATGCTTCTAATGTGAAGTCTTTTGACCTATCATACCACATGCCAAAACCAATTGCCCTTTAGGTATCTGAATATCCTCTTAACTTCATCAAAATGTGTTTCCTTTGGATCTACTTGGAATCTAGCAACAATTCCTATTGCACTTGCTATATCAGGTCTAGTATGTGTCAAATATTGAAGACCTCCTATCTTAGATTTGTATTTTGTCTGAGGTACACCTTTATCTCATCTGAAGTAGACAACATGTTCCTTATTACCATAGGAGTTCCAATTGGTTTATTGGCATCCATGCTAAATTTCTTTAGCAACTCCTTAAGATACTTGGTCTGAGATATGAAAATTCCATTTTTGCTCTGATTTATCTGCAGTCCTAGGAAGAACTTTATCTCTACTATCATATACATCTCAAATTCACTCTTCATTTATTCTGCAAACTTGTTACTCATAACATCATCACCTCCAATGATAATGTCATCAATAAAAAATTCTACTATCAAAATGCCTTCATCATTACATCTCAAGTACAAGTTGCTATCTGCATTACCTCTTTTGAAACCAAGATGTAGTAAATACTTGTCCAATCTAGCATACCAAGCTCTAGGTGCTTGTTTCAAACCATATAGTGCCTTCTTCAATCTACAAACCATGTCTTCGTTACCTGATAGAGGAAAACCATCAGGTTGCTCAATGTAAACCTCTTCTTCTAAGTCACCATTAAGAAATGCAGACTTGAAATCCATTTGATAGACCTTGAAATTCTTATATGCAACATAGACTAAGAGTAACCTAACTACCTCCAACCTTGCAACTGGTGCAACAATTTCCTCAAAGTCAATTCCTTCTTGTTGTGAATATCCCTTGCATACCAATCTGGCTTTGTTTATGGTCACAACACCATCTTCATTCATCTTATTTATGAATACCCATTTTGTGCCAATAACATTCTTGTCTTTAGGTCTAAGAACCGATTCCCAAGTGTTGTTCTTCTATATCTAATCTGATTCTTCTCACATTGCCTTGATCCATAACTCATCTTTGCATGCTTCATCATGGGTCTTTGGTTCAACCTAAAAAATTAAACAAACTGCATCTTTGATTCGTGACCTTGTCCTAGTGCCTCTACCTCTGTCTCCAATGATCTAATCCCATGGATGATCCCTCTTAATATATCTAGGTATCCTAGACACTTTTGTTTGCTCATAGATATTCATATTTGTGCCATCATCCGTTAACAAAACTTCTTGCAACTGATCCTGATCTTCTTACTGACTTTGCTCTTCTTGATTAAGATCTAGATTATTCTAAATTAGTGTTTCTTCATTCCTAAACCAATCAGGGTCATCAAGATTGAACTCATAAGTTCTCTCTTGTACCTGAAAATTTTCATCAACTTTGACATTTTCACTTTCAACCATCTTCCTTGCTCTCAAATTATAACTTCTATAGGCCTTTCTTTTTGTGGCATATCCAAGGAATATACCTGCATCACTCCTTGCATCAAACTTCTCTATGCTATCATCCCTTCTAATGTAACATTTATTACCAAAAATTCTAAAATAATTAACAAGAGTACGATCATATCATAACTCATAGGGTGTCTTACCAGTACCATCTCTGATCTGAACTCTATTCATTATATACACTACGATGTTGACTACCGCTCTCCAATGCACGTGTTAAACTATTTCTTCAATTAACATAGTCCTCGCAACATCAAGAATTGACATGTTTCTTCTCTCAGATACACCATTATATTATAGTGTCCTAGGTATAGATTTCTACCTCAATATACCATGTTCTTCACAAAAAGAATTATATTCACTTGATGTGAATTCACCACCTCTATCTCATCTCAAGCATTTGATACTTAAACATTTATGTGTTTCTACTTTTGCCTTGAAGAACTTGAATTTCTAAAAAGCCTCTGATTTCTCTCTAAGAAATCCTACCCACATCATCTTAGAATAATCATCAATAAAGAGTATGAAATACATGTCTCCAAAGTATGACCTGTCTGAGTAGGTCCACATAGGTATGTTTGGATCAAATCCAACTTGTTTATGGCTGAAAATGCCTTGCTTTGAAAGCTACTCCTTGTTTGTTTTCCCATTACACATTCTCTTCATGTTGTGTTAGTTGGCTTCACAATCTTAGGTAGATCTCTTATCGCATTTATGTTACTTGCCTTTACAATATTATCAAAGTTTATGTGGCAAAGCCTTCTGTGCCACAACCAACTGTCATCAATTTTATAAACAAAACAACTTACCTCATTAGGGTTCAACTCAAAGACATTACCTTTTGTCTTTCTACCAAATGCAATCAGATCTCCTTTAGCACTTCTGATTGTACAATGTCCATCCTTGAATTGTAAATGATAACCCTTGTCTACCAATTAACCAACACTCAATAGATTATATTTCAAACCATCAACAAATAAAATATCATCAATATTAGTTTTACCATCCAAGGTGATAGATCCTTTTCAATTAATCATCTTAAGAGTATTGTCACCAAGTCTGACAACACCACCATCATACTTCTTTAGATTAATAAATTTGTCCTTATCCCCTGTCATGTGTTGTGAGCACCTACTGTCTATGATCCAATCATCTCTCTTCTCAACATGAGATACTAATGCTTTTTCTTCGTGGATAGGTTCTTCCTCTTTGATTTCCACAAATCCAAGTATATCATTTATATCATCATCCTTGTTAGATACACCATCATCAACATAGTAGCATTCCTTATCCTTCATGTATTACCCGTACTTAGGTTTATGCTTAGGAACTCTAGTTGGACATCTAGAAGAAAAATGACCAACCTTATTGCAATTAAAGCACTTCGGAGGTAATTTATATTCAAACTTACCTTGACCTTTCCTTTCTCTTCTTGCTATCATGGCTAAGATCTTGTCATCCACAATATTTTATAGCTTTTCAATTTGCTCCCACTACTCAACATATTCTCCTAGTTCTTCATTGTATTTGCTTATTCTGCTAGAACCTACAAGACTTGATCCTGCATCTCTGTCTCTATGTGCAGTTGCCTTGAATGTTATCTCTACCTTTGATAAGGCCTCCTTAATCTCTACGGTATCAAATGTTGTTATCTTGGACACTAACATCTCTCTTGTGAAGTTCTTTGTTAATGGAATTATCTCTTCTATAGCATGCACTTTTGTTTTGTAAGCTGGTGTCAAAGATCTTAGTATCTTTGCAATGACTTCTTCTTCAGTATAGGTTCCTCCATTGTTATTGATTCCTATCACACACCCAGTAACCCTCTGAACAAACATCCTCACTATCTCATCTTCTTTTATTTGAAGTTATTCCATCCTTGCTCTCCAATTCTGCAGTTTGGCTCCTTTAGTATATGTATCTCCTTCATACAATGCTATTAATCTTTCCCATATATCATGTGCTCTATCCAGATCTTTGATATCAACAAATTATCCTTCTGATAATGCACTTATCAATGCTTATCTATCTATCATGTTGTACATAAATAGTTTATTTTCTTCATCAGTTGTCTTAGGGTCTTCCAACTCATCTTCAACCTTGAGTATGACATCTTTCTTAGTTATTGGCCAGTAATCCAATCCCAAACAAAACAAATGTGTCTTTATCTTGTCCTTCCATGCATCAAAGTTTTTTGCATCAAACTTGGGACTCTCCTTTTTGAAGTAAGACACCTTGGCTCTTTTTCCTCAAGCGGTTAAGATTTCTCTCTGAGGACCAACAACTTTGGTACCAATTGTTAGAATACCAATGTCCCAATCAATTGAAGGGGGGGGGGGGGAGCGGGGTGAATCAGTTGATGCCAAACTTATTAAACTCAATTCCAATTATAACCTTATGCTCAATTGAATGTAAAACATCCATAACACAATAACACCAATATTCATTTTTGAGGAAAAGCATGTCAAGGGAAAAACCCTGATGGGAATGATGCCCAAAAATTAGTATATGCCCTTTATATATATATATATATATATATATATATATATATATATATATATATATATATATATATATATATATATATATATCCCTCTCTCACCACTTTTCTCCCTCTCCCTCCTCTACCTTTGTCCTCTCCCCCCTCCCTCTCTCCATCCTTGACATATCTCTTTGCCTTTCCCTCCCTCTACCTCTCTGTATCTTCCTCCCTTATCCACTCCCCCTCTCTATATCACTTCCAATCCATCTTTATCTTTTTGTCTTGTCCCCTCTCCCTCTCTCATTCCCTCCCTCTATGTATTATCTTTTCCATACCTACATATCCCTCTCTATTTTACTTCCGATTTCTATCTTTATCTTTTTATCTTTCCCTCTCTATATATTTATCTCTTTCATCTTTATTTATCCCTCTCTCCTTGATTTTTCTTTATATCTCCTTCCCCTCTCCACATCCCTCTTCTTCTCTATTTCTATCTCCACCTCCTTATCATTCTCATTTTCTCTTGCTCTTCTCTCCTCTATCTCTCCGTCTTTCTATCCCTATTTCTCCATCTTTATTGCTCCCTGTTGCAAACATAACACGAGCCTATTAGTGATAGAACTTGATTATCTCTGCGATTCAAAGGTTTTTTTTGAGTCATGTTTGGATCCTTGTAAGTGAATGCATGGTCGATTTGAATCCATCACTTCTCCGTTGAGCCCTTTGTTGCACAATAATAATTTCCCAAATGACCTAACAATTGATCTAATGTATTGCAGAAACATATGCATAAAATAAAATTTTTCTCCATCCAACCTTCCACACCTCTTTAGTATACGTATTGCACACAAAAGTAGTATTAAGAGTAATTATTTTATATGAATAATGCCCCAAATGCTTTTTTTTATGGAACTAAATAATAAAAGTTATACTGTCACCTTGTTTATTTATAGCTTTTTAAAATAAAAATCCACTTGTCAATTTTAGACCCCATCCATTACAAAATAAGAATATGATACCACACATGGGAACTCTAGTCAGCAGCAAAGAAAGAAGAAATACAGCAAAATAACTAAAAGGGCATTAAAATAAAAAATATGTTCCTCAAGGCGGTGCTCTCATTGGATGCAGCACTAGAACATACAGAAATATAAAAGCATCAAGAAGTTCAGCAGGCAAAATGAATAACGCTCAAGAAGATAAAGATAAACATTCTGCAATGGAGAACAGTGATTTTAAGGGCAGGCTAGACAAGGTCTTTGGATCTTTATTCCAATTGTCGTCATCATCATCAGACGGTGGGTGGAGATTAAGTGATGAGCAGGTGCCGAAGAAGCAATGGAAGAGAGATGAGTCTGCAAGTGCAAGGGAAGATATACCATGTGGGTCTTCTTTTGATGGCGTCATGGACATGGGAGTGCCCAGGGGGAGGACTAATAAGAAGTCCCAGTGGGAGGGGGATTTTGAAGATTCAGATGATGATGACAGGAAGGCCGGAGATGGAAGCTCTGGGGGTAATAAGGCGGAAGAGGACGAGGAGGAGAATGAAGCGAGGGGAATGAGATTCGTGGTGGGAATGGATTCAACCCTTGATCAAGAGGTAACATGGTTCTATATCTCTCTGTTTCGGTTTTTGTTTAATGTCATTTTGGGTTTTGTTTGCCATTTCGTATATTTTTAAATTTTAATTTTTCTTTGGCTTTAAGTAGTGATTTTGGGCACCCTAGGGAAGAAAAATATTTGCATTTAATGAAACAATAATTGGAGAGAATCCATCTCACTGTAGGATATAGTCCACTCAGGTGTAGAATACAATCTTTTTCGTCTTAGGAGAAAAACCTCTTCGTTGTAGAATAGAACCCTCGTTATTTTAAGATAATATTTACTGTTTTGTAGCATAAAACCCTCTTCATCGTAGGAGGAAAGCCCATTGTTTAATATATTTGATGATTTATGATTGGGTGTCTTCATGCTTGACGTTAATACAGCGTGGAACGAGCCTGAATTACTTTACACTTTTTAATAGTTGTAAACTTGTCACCTTCCACTGCACTACATGATCCATTCTAGGTAGTGGCTATCCAGCCACGAAATTAGTTTTTTGTGTACAATTTTTAACAACTTTTCAGAAAAAAAAAACTAAGTGATCCCTTCGTATGACCAATTAAATTCGTGGCTGCATAGCCACTGCCTCCATTCTTATCCTCTGGTATTTATTTTTGCTTTCAAAATTTTGGGTGAAATTACACATTGACTTTAATGTTTGGGGCGGTTGGGCTCGATTTGTATGAAGACTTAACAGATTGTAAACTTGTTTACCTTCCAATATACTTTCTTCAATCCTTCTTTTTCATATCCGGAATATACTTTGGCTTGATAAATCTTAGGCGAGGTTGTGGGACAACTTTAAAGCCATGTTAAGTTCAAATTGCTTTTCCATTCTTAACAATTGTAAACTTGGGTCACCATCCATTGAATGTTTTATTTTCAAATTTAATTTTGCTTGGTAAATCTTGGGCAAGGTTAGAAGAGGAAACCATAACTTTTGGTCCAGTGCAATCTGTTGTACTTCTATAGCTGTATTTCATCGATGAGTAATTTGGGTATCTTTCGGGATTAAACATGTAATGAAACACCTTTACGAGAAGTATTGGCTCATCATTGTGATAATACTAGACGAAGAAAACCGAATAATTTGTTTTTAACACCAAAAATACAGTTTTCCTTTATGGTATTGATAGCTATGCTTAATTATAGGTTTACAGGGAAACAATAGCTTTTGTTCCAGTGCAATCTGTAGTCCTTCTATAGCTGTTTTTCATTGATAAATGATTTGGGCAGCTTTTGGGAGCAAGCATGTAATAAAACACGGACACCACTATGAGAAGATGGTGGAATCAACTCAATGCCCAAATGCTTGGCAATTTAGCTTTGATTGCTTATCACACTCTACAGCACCAAGATAATCCAGCATTACATCCGGGTGGCAGGTTGTAGTTTCATTCTGAGAAGAAATTTCTCCATGTTATCCTTGATTTGGATCACGTAGACTTAATGCCTTCCCCCCTTCATGTTGTGTTGGTACAGTTTGGGGCACTCCTGGTATGTGTGCTGCCTAATCTGGCTTATGCCCTTTCCACTATCATCTCAAAGCTTTTCACACCTCGCTCTTTTGCTCAGCATTTAATTTAAAACCAAATTAATGGTTTTTATTTTAAATTAATCCAATCATGATGGTGGGATTGTTTTTCTCATCTTTAGAGATTCCCTATATCTTTTGATCAAACAAAAAGTCACATTTTTAATGCTAATTACTTATTCTTCAGCTTAACAGTAAAAATGCCCATACCCTACTGAGGTCCCAAAGTTTGCTGTAAATTACCAACCTTGTGGGCTTTTCAGTGGGTACAACAGGGGGCAAGTGGAAAGGATCTTTAGCCACTTCTTTCCCTTTATCAAACTTAAAGGTCATAGTATAAGTATTATTAAATTACATGGCATTGACAGTTACATATTGTGGCAAAATTGTAAATGAAATTCAATCAGCTGGTTTTAAAATGAAAAAAAGGTGGCATAATCATTTGAATCTCAAAATACATATGATGTTTGTAAATTGTAATTGCCGAGAAAAACTAAATTTGTTATTTCTTGTCAAATATATTATTGTATTCTGTAAAGATAAATTTTGAAAATAAACACAATATAAAAAAATGCCAATCAAAAAAATATTGTGTAGGGGGAAAGATTTATTTTACTGTTTACCTAAGAAGGTTCATGTAAGACCAAATGGTTGGTGCTTTAAAGAGTAGCTGTGCAACTGTTAAATATGATCTACTGTTTGAGGGTTCATCATTTGGAGAAGATGGACCATTGATTGTTTGTTGTAGAAACAAGGTATAATGTTGCCACAAGGTAAAGGTAAGTTATTTTCTCTATATTTATCCAGTGAATGCACTGAGATCCTGAATCCTTTAACAAAAACATTTCCTGCTTCTCTAGGCTCAGCTGTCTATCCTTGGCACAGACATTTCTAAAATAGAGTGTTAGAACATCAGGACATTGTAATTAATATATATTATGAAGGAAATTTGCTTGCATGAATATTGGGTTCTGCCAAGCTTAATATATTGGAAAGGCCACTTAATGGCTCTATTATGAGAACCTCAATAGCTTGTAATTGCACAATATACAACTAATAAGTCAATAATAGCTTTCAGAAAATTAGAATGCCATATATTATTATCTTGCTGCTGTTGTATAAGATTTGACTATGATCAGAACCCGTGACCTAGATGATTGAAGAATCTTACAATAGCAGATGCACAAACAACATAGGCTTCCAAGAGCATGATAATTGCTATTCCAATGAGAAATCAAACACAAATATGCAGAGTAATCAAATGTCAATATAACTCATTAACTCAATTGTGAGCATGACATGAGAATAAATAAGATATACTCAAGGAGTCGGAACTAATAACTACAAGGTGAGACACTAATTAAGGAGACCAAGTGACGGACAACTCGTTAAGAATTGAAGATTCTATCCAACATTGTGATACATATGGGCAAGAAAAAATGCCTTTCAATTAATGACATGTATGTGTAGCAATGCATGATACCTACACAAGTCGAATACTTGCACAAGTTAACACCTACCTAAGAAATCTTATCAGATGTGGTGGGTAAATAAATTATGAATGCATAGTTCAAAAACTCGCAAAAAGCAAAAACTCACGAAGGCCCGAAAAAAAAATTTGCTTAAATTTAATTAGAAATGCATTTTTTTTTGCAAAATTCAATGAGATGCATCCAATGAGTTAGTAAATGTGTAAACAAAAAAACAAGCTGAGTCTAGATACGTTTGATTGATTTAAATGCAAATTGGGTACAAAATGACATCCTCATGTGGAATGCCAATCACTGGTAGCTTAATAGTCTGAAGCAAAATTAAAATAGAAAATTGTTTTTGTAAAAATATAAGTAAATCCAACATCAAAACATTTTACATCCTCCTCTTCCCAGCTCTAGTAAAAAATAGGGGAGAGGTAGAGGGCCTCGTCCTAGGAGTCCGTTGTGGCTGTCTCTCCTCGATTGGCAGGACTAGCTGTGTCTTAACATTTGTTCCTGGATGTAGATGCTGCTGACACTGGCAATGACTCGTCATCATCCTCAACCTCCTCAACCTTATCCTCCTCATTGTCATTCAGTGTGAATCCACCCCCCTTCTCCATAGCTTGCCTCTCCAAATCATAGATTTCATCCTTTGTAAACAATGGAGGCTGCTTCTATGATGTCCAATCACTGGAAGGATCTATATCATCAAAATCAATTGGACCAGCTGCTGTTTCCTCTACCTTCCTTGTGCGCAATCAAAGATTATATTGCACAAAGACAAGGTCATTGAGGCGTTTTTGAGCTAGCTTGTTCATCTTCTTCGTGTGGATGATCTCGAACAAGCTCTAATTGTGCTCTCAGTTGGATGAACTATAAGGTTGACATAAGATTTAGAGGGCAAATTTTTGCAGATTTGGGACATTTCCACCCCAATTTTGCCACCAAGCATCTGCAAAATAAAATATTGAAGAATTAGAAAGCAATGCAAAAACATATTTTTATTTTTATCTACTTATCATGCAGGCAAAAGACTCGAAAATTCCAAATATTATACCTGAGATTCGAGTGGTTCTTACTCCCTTGGCGAAGTTTGAAGAAAATAGCTTGCCCCTTGCATTTTGGTAAATGTCCAATTCAGACACAATGAGGTCTCTCACCTCAAGCTTGGATATCACCCTCTCAATGCATGTAGTGAGGCCTTCCATGGCCTCTCCATTGGGATCAGAGTAGGATGGTGAGAAGCGAAAACGAGAGTTGAGGAAGTACCCTGCTGTATGAATGGTTTGGTGGAGCTGATTGTTCCACATCCTATCAGAATGTCCCATATGGGATCAAATTTGAGGATGTACAAAATAATTAACTATTCAAGTTTTGAAGTTATCTTCACAATCTCTGTAGTTCTTTGTGCAAATAGGTTGTCAAAGACAATGTATGCAACACTCTCTCCTTTAGGCATCTTTGAATAACTTGAGTCTATCCAAGCTTGACTCACAATTATTTGCTTTAAACTGTCAATGAACAAAATATTTTGCAACGTTAAGAAAATTGTTGCAAACCTTGTGACACCTGATCTTACCAACTTTTTCCTTTGGATGTGTTCTTTCATCAAGCAAAAACCCAAGGGTGATTGTAGATGTATTTTGTAATCCTCCTTGCATCATCTACAACTAGTGTCACCCAATCTAGTTTGCCTATGTCCTCCAAAAGAAGTTCAAGGACATGTGTTGCACAAGGTGTTCAAAAAAGTGTATCATGTTTTCCTTGGAGGATTCTACTAGCTACCACATATGTTGTTGCATTATCAGTTATTATTTGCACCACATTTTCAACTTCCACCTCCATGATAACTTGCACCAACATTAGAGCTTAAGTTTCAACAGTGTTCACCTTGTTGGAGGCTTCCACTGATTTCAAGAACACCACATTATCAAAGCAACCAAATTATTAATGATGGTGCAATTTTTGCCATCTGTCCACCCATCAAAAAGAATAATGCAGCCATATTTTTTCCACTCCTTTCTTTGCTTTTCCACCACTTCTTTTGCGCTATCAATTGCATTTGTGAGCAACCTACAAGTACGAAGTGAAATTAACTTTTAAGTACATAATTTTGTTTTAAATATTAGCTCAAATTCAACAAAAAATAGTAATTACTATAAATAAAAATAAAATAACATAAATTTAGTCTACACTCTTGAAATCAAAACTCAATGTAATTTATCAAAACGAAAAGTAAAACATTTAAAAACTAAAACAATTGGACTAACCTCCCACTCAAGTCTACATGAGAAGGCACTTTGTAGCCTTTTCTCGCAATAGTCAATGTAGTAACCAAATTAAGCCAATATAGATTGTCTACCACATTGAAAGGGATGTCGTTGATTTACCAAAAGTCAGCACAAGCAATGTCTGTACGCTCATGCACCTCTTTATTCCAACTAGTTGCCTCCAATGATTGTTGTGTTCCAAGTGTGTTTTTGTGCACAAAATAATTGTCTATAGATTGTGGCATTGATGAACCCCAAAGAACCAGACAAAATTTAGACCTTTAATGATTACCAATTATCTAAAACCCAATATTGAAAGGCAACTTTTGAACATTATCAAACAACCAAGTCATTAGAAAATTATATTTGAGTAAGTACTAAATTATTAATCATTAAACATGCTCCTATAAAACATTTCATTTGCTGGCCGACCCACCTTGGCAATTTAAAATAAATAAATTTGCATTTATTTGAGGGAGCCAACCCTCCTTGAGTGCAAAAAGAATAATATAATGAGTGGCATTGTGATAATGTGCATGTATCATTAATACAAGTAGAGCAAATAGCAAAAAAATCATTAGGCAGCAATTATTATGAAAAATGAAAATGACTTTTATAGCAGCAATTAGAAATAGTTATGATGAGTTTAGGAGCAGCAATTAATATATAATAAGAAGCGATTCATTTGCTATGGAGTAGAAAATGGTATTAAGAAGGAATTATTGTGTATTAAAAGTAGGTGCAATTCATTATGTGCAGTGATTATATTATGAAAGCCACTGAACCATTCATTAAGAACAACAATCATAATTATTGTTAGAGTAGCAATCAAGGTTGAAGGTTTCCTTTGTTGGCAAAAGACACCTTATTATGAAAGGTTGCCTCTCATCACAATAGGTGTGTTCATTCATGAAGTCACCCTTCTTGGGAAGATATATTAAGAAGTTGTGAAGTGCATTTGAGGGGGGCAATAGGGAATAGGAGTTTTATCAGACTTACATTTGCAATGGGTAGATAAGACGGAAGATCATGAAAGAAAGGTTGAAGGCATAATTATAAGAAGAGTTTATAGCACAATTGTAAGAAGAGTATATAAAATAGGAATATATATAAGGGAAATGTATATGTAGATATAGAGGAATGTGCTGATGCAAATTGAGAAGGAAAGTATATTTATACTTAAAGGAGAAGTATAAAGATATGACATAGTTCAAAGGTGTGAATAAAGAATTAATGGAGAAGAAAATAATGAAGTGACTCCTTCAAAAGGCAAAAGTTATAGAGGATTGTGACTCTTCCAAAGGGTGGTATTTATGGAAGGTTGTGACTCTTTCAAGGTCAGAAATGATGAAGGGTTGCTACTCTTCCAAAGGGTGGTAATTGCGAAAGGTTGTGACCATTGCAAAGAGCAGACATGATGAAGAGTTGTGACTCTCCCCCACATTGGAAGATATAAAGGGGACAAGGTTTCATTTGAGGAGAACATCGAAGGAAGATCAATTTAGGGAATAATATATTATTATCACAGACAACAATGAAAAATGGTGACTCAATTCTTGTGAAAGGTGGTGACCCTTCCACCAATAAAGTATAAAGGAGATTTCATTCCAAGCATGAAGGGGCACTTATCAATCCTCACTCATGAATCCGTCCAAACAAATCCTTCATCCATCAATCATTAATCCCTCAAGAAATCAAGTAAACAATCATCAATTATCATCACTTTCAATCATCTAATTGACAATTACTTAATCATAACTCACCAGTATCTCGAATCGTCAAATCAAAGAAATTCATCCAATCAATTAATCATTCATATGAATATCAGTGATTCAACAATATTCAAATCAGCAAGCAATCATTTTTCAAGGCACATCAATCCTCCTAAGAAAGAAATCAATATACAGCAATCCACTTAATCAACGAACCATCAAGAAGAACAATCAATTCCTTCAAGGAAGCCTCAAACTTCTCAGCTGTTTTCAGAATTAATAAAAAGGAAACCAGCATACGTGATAATAGTAAGGTGCATTAGAAATACTTGGAAATACTGAGTAATATATATGTTTTGCTGTTATAATATGTTTTCATTCTTGCCAAAATGTTTTAATATATGCATAATTAATCATAAGATCCTTTAATACTTTGATCCAATCAACCATCCTATTATGGGGTGAAGGAAGAAATATATGATAAGAAGGCAGCAGCATTGACAACCCCATCAAGTAGTCCAACCCCCGTGGTGGGGCCAGGAGGCCGAATTACGGGTGCTCATTCTGTGATCTTGGGCTTGATTGGAAGGGATAGGTTCTTGGCATCTTATATGATTCTCCATGGGATTCCAAGTGTGGTTGGTTGGCAAGGAAAGCTGTTGATTGAAACACATCATGCTCTCAAAGAGGATGAATAAGGAAACGTGGATAGGGGGTGCAGGTACAAGCATCTCCCTCTATGTTGGATGTCCAAGGTACCTACACTTGGGGCCAAGAGGGATGGTATATCCACTCTTGGGCTTAGGGTAAAGATTGCTTTGGGTTGATCCTATCACGCTCCTTCATTCAAACTCTATTGTGATTGGACCTATCTAATGAATTATGATAATTATATGTATTTGTATTAATATGTGTGATCATTAACCCTAAAGAAGATAATTAAGATTTATGAATCACACACACCACACACATAGTTTAATATGGTTGCATGACTCAAGTCAGGGTTGATCTTGTAAAATGACATTTTTAAATTAAAAAATATACTACCAGCTATCTTAAATTTCTTATTTGAATGGAATTTGTGATTTTAGGGTAAGATCTGTGGCAATCCCTAAAGGGCACATTGCATTATCTAAATTGGAAAAAGACTATGTACATGTAAATTTAATCAACATTTGGGATCACACTGCAGATTGCAAGTGTTATTAGAAACACTGATGAAAGTTAGAAGTGCAATTATTTTTTTTCAGAATCTTTTTGTCTGGCTTATGATTTGTAAAATACTCTTTTTATTTACCTTATAAATTTTATCAGGGCGTGTTCTCTGAAATCCTATTATTCTTTGACATTGCACGTGCAGAAATATATGGGTGCTTTTGTGTTGGGGCTGATTTTTTTAAATTGCTTCTTTGAGGGTTCTATTGTGGCCCAATGCTTTTGGAAAAGAAAGTGCATACCTTAAATAGAAATATAGAATGTCTGTGTTCCAGAGGGACATGTCCATGGTCCTTGAACACAGCCAAAATGAAACCAAGGCAACAAAATTCATGCAAATTGTAGCTTGATAAACTTTGAACAAGTTTTGGGTGTACTTGAGAGGATTTCCTTGATACTGTCTGAGCCTTTTCCAACATGAATTCATTCCATGCTTGTGAGGTCACATGTAACTTGTCAATGTATTGCTTAGGACTTGAATTGGGAGTTGCCACAACAAGATGAGGTGCAAAGCATAGAGAGCTCTAAGCAAGATGTAGTTTATGACCACGAGATTTTATTAAAGGAGGTGTGAAGCAGAAAGTGGAAAAGTGAGCTTACAAATTTGATGGTGGGCAAGGTACAGGGTCGTATTTTGCCGGTACAAATCATGGCCACCAATTTAGGATGGTTATCTTTAGGGCCTCCTGTTTAAGAAATCCCACACTTTCTTCAAGCTGTACTATCAACAATCCAGAGTGATAAAAAACCCAAGCTGATTTAAGAGTCAACATTGTATGGAGCACAATGGGGGGAAGATAGTTTTCGCAAGGAATTGGAATGAAGGGAATGTGGCAGAGAGAGTGGTCAGTCGGCTTAGGAATTCCTCACTGGTCAAGTTGCCAGTCAACTTAGGAATTCTTCACTGGTGTAACCAATGGTGGCATTTGGCAGCTGTAGCATTCTCACAACTTTAACCCGGGACTTGCAAAACAATGTCTTTTCTGATACCATCCATATCAAAGCACTTATGAGATAGTTCCTTTGAGATCAGAGCACTAGAGGATGATTGTAATGTCCCTTCTCAAATGACAGGCCACAGGGAGTCAAATTCTAGCCTGCCATATTCCCTAGGCTAGAATTTATAATTAAAAAAGGGAATAAGTGAAATATGGCCAAAAAGCTAAAGTACAATGAATAATTATTATAATTATTCATTATAACTTAAAGAGGGGCCATTTTAAGTTATAACATTAGATCAACCTAGGCAATGTTACGTGGGGTGCTATTTAATATTTAATGAAGTTGTATTTATTCTTCTAAGTCACTTAGAAGGAGGCATCTAGAGACATCGACTGCTTTTCTTGGCTGGAGCTTTCTATTAAAGGATGGATTTGGGGTTGAGGATTATTATTCATGACTTGTTTTAATCTTATTAAAGGAGCTCTGCAAATTCTGATTACAGGTCAAAAACCCTGTTACCAGCAGTTCTGGACATAGCCCCAGGTCTGCAACAGCAGTCTGTCTTTTTCTGGAAGCAATAAATCTATTCAAGGGTCCATCGGTAGGGCTGAAGCTGTTTATTCTGGTGAACATAAGCAAATTAGTTAGTTTGATTGGCATCACTAATTCAGCCTGGTAAAAGACCTGCAACGCTCAGTACAAGGCTACCATTGCTGCTAACTCAAGACCAGTTGTCATCAAAAGGAATAGTTTGAACAGTGAGAGCCATTTTTAGCATCTGGTTCATATCAGATTTGTCAGAAATTACAATCTGAACCTGATTGGTACGCCTTGCATTCAAATTTTGAGGAATTAATGTTTTCTATGGCTGGAGTTTAATTTTATTATCTGGGTAATAAGAATACATATTGCATGTTAATAAATACCTTATTGAATAGTCTATACTTTTTGAAAGCCTCATGGAATAAATTGTTTCTTGGTCTGGATTGAATGTTTACATCTGTTACTAGCAAAAATTTCTGTTAAGGATATTTCAATGATTGTTGAGAGATCCAATGAAAGGGTTGGGAAGGTTGCAGAAGCCAGGGATGTAGGAGAAAAAGAAAGATTGCCATCAGACAAGAATGACAATACATGCAATAGGCATTTGAAATGGGTACAGGACGATCCTACAAAATTCCTAAGAGAAGATCTGTGGGGATTAGTTGTGGATTAAAAAGGGAAATATGCTGGTTCAGATAGGTGAGATAAGTGATGTGTCCCCTTCCGAGTGATGGTTAGCAAAGAGGAACTGTTTAGCGGCTTAGCCTTTTTCATTTCTTGGGGCTAGAAATATAATTAATAATAAGGGAATGAAGGCATAATTAAATAATAGCCCAAAAATCTAAAGTTGATCAGCAATTTATTTAATTATTCATTATGGACTAAAGTGGGGGCCACTTTAAGTTGCAAATGATTTTACTAGGTGACAACTTCATGGTGGGATTCCTAATAATTAATGGTAATATTAATGTCTAATTCAAGTCGCCTAAAATCAAGGATTTATTGAGGAGTTTGCAACTTTTTTGGGATGGAGAGTCTTTTATTAAGAGGTTTGATGAGAATTTTTTTTAAGAGGGATAAATGCTTTGACCTGGAGCTATGAACCAGTGAGGCCACAAATGGGGGACCTCATCCCCATGGGATTTAAACCTTGATGGCAAGGACAACAGCACAACAATTTAACCATCACAACATGCCACTATTGGCGAGGTCTGATGGGAATTAGAGTATATTCTGCAAGAAATAGCTAAGAGTTTTTCAGGGTGAAACCCCTGGAAAATCCAGAGCTTGGACACAACCCCGGGCTCTCATGAACTCTCTATTCATCAATCTGCAGGAAAATTGATTTTGTCTGCACTCTCCTCTGTTATTGAACTGACCATCTACAAGTTTTCCTCTGTTTGTTTCAGCAGAGATTTGTCTGCCCATATACTCCAGAAGGCAATGACTTTATATTTAGCAGGAATTCGACACATGGAGGAAACACAATTGGCGCATAAGGTCTGATATACAACATAGTTTGGAGAAAAATTAGTGACAGTAATGGTCAAGTTTGTAGTAAATCCCTCCTCTTCATTTGCTGAAATTAATTTATAGTTTACCAAGCTTTCAATTCAAAAATATTTGCAATTTCATTTCAAATCCATATTGGTTGTTGCATGCAATTGAATGATAACATTTATAATAAATAAGTGCAAAAGAAAAATTTTCTTGAAATGGGAAAAGAGCACAATGGACTTGTCAGCCTGTGAGGGTTTGAATGCATGTCAGCTTTTTTCAGTTGTACGCTGGATTATATGGCTGCACGTTGCTTGTAATAACTTGCATGTCAAATTGAATTGGTTCTATCCACTCTAGAGGGATATGAACATATAGATACTTAACCAAAAGTAGAGTCGATCAACAATCAGAAGCATCTGAAGAAGAGAATCCCTGGTTTGATCAAGGCAACATGGCAGAACAGAGAAATGATGGGGGTAATGGTCAATCGAACCTTCAGGATATTATGGCACAAATGGAACAACAGTAACAGCAGATGATGCAAATGTTTATGCAATCTCAGCAACGACTTCTTGCTGAAATTGGAAACTTAAGGGTGCAATAGCTGCATGCACAAAATTAGGATGGAGATAGAAGTGATGCTGGGAATGAACATCATGTTAGGACAGCAGATACCACATTTGATCGACCTCTTAGACCTATTTTCTTGCCAAGGCCCGCTAAAGAAGCAGTTCCAAAGGTAGAGGATGAAGAGACACACATCACCGATGATATTATGGTGGCACACTACAAATACATGCAACTACCAGCTGATGTGAGGCAGCTAATGAACTTAAATCAGTTCATGAACCAGCGCAAGAACAAGGCTAGAAATCATTTGGAAAGGCAAGATAGGAGGCCTAGAGGGCTAGTTAGGCAGGGCACTCAACCTACAGAATATAAGGATGCTTTGAATAAAATTTCTATACCAACCTTCAATGGAACCGAAGGTATATCAACAAGGTCATGGGTTCATAAGTTGGACACATTCTTCGCACTTAAACCCTTGGAGGTGGAAAAGGCAATAGAGTTTGCTACCATGCACCTGAAGAGCGTAGCATATGATTGGTGGCACCATAGATTTGTTTCCCAGGACCATGCCATGGTATATTCCTATGAAGAGTTTGTTAAAAGGCTGGTACTCTCTTTGACAGAAAAGACATAGAAGTATATTGTAGGGAGTTGGCCCAACTTAAGCAGGTAGGATATGTGGAGACTTACATAAACGAGTTTCAAAAAATTTCCATAATGGTTCTTGATATGCCATAGAAAAGAGTCGCGATGCTTTTTGTAGAAGGCTTAAGTGACAAGTTGAAGGGTTTGGTTAAGGCTCATTGGCCTAGTTCACTAGATGATGCTATTAGGTTAGCCCTTGACTTGAAAGTCACACCCTCTTTCCAGCCTCAGAAGAAAGATTTCAGCTCATGGAAATTTGATAAGAAAAAAATTAATTAGCAAAAGAACATGGATTTCAAACAACGAAAGAACATGGCTTCCAAAGCTGAAGAGGAATCCAGAAATGAATTGAGAAGAAGAAAATTATGCTTTTCTTGCAAGGAGCAGTGGGAGCCGGGTTATCGCTACCTTGAAAAAGGCAAGGTACACTTGATTGAGGTCCATGATTGTGAGGATTAGTATGAGCAAGAAGACAGTATTGATGAGGATGTTGCTCAGGAGATTGAACCCCAGTAGATAGAAGTGGAGGATACTACAGTTAGGGAGACTCCATGCATTGCCACTTTATCTGGAATACCTCGCAGTCGTCCTTTTCGACTGAAAGGTGTTCTTAAGGGACATTCAATGGCTTTCTTGGTAGATAGTGGAGCCATTCATAATTTTATTAATGAGGGGTTGGTAATGAAGTGTGAGCTTCATATTCAGGAGTTTCCAGGATTCGGTGTCATAATTGTTGATGGGTTTCCTTTGAGCTGCACAAGAGTAATTCCTCAATTGAGCATTCTGATTGGAGACTACACTTTAACATGTGATTTTTATGTACTTGGGCTTAGTAATGTGGATGCCATTTTGGTTCTTCAGTGGTTAGAGTCACTTGAGCGGCATGTTTAGGACTCAAGCAAATGCAGTTGGAATTCATGGTTGATGGTAAGAAAACTATAGTCCATGAGTGGTTTCAACAAGGAGGATGGAGGCTCTATTCAGGCATGATGATGTGGAGTGGGCAGCCCAGTGTTTTGCATCGAGCAAATTTCCCCTAGCGATGAACTGCAATATCATATTGATATCCAAACTGTATTGGATAAGCATAGTGCAGTGTTTGGAGATATTCCTCCCAATCGTCCACTTAATTGTGGATTTGAGCATGTCATTGAGCTAGAGGAGGGCGCAAAGCCAGTTATCACTACGCCCTACAGACACCCACATTATTTTAAGGAGATTGAAAAAACAATCAAGGAACTATTAAAAATGGGTCACATATGTCGTAGTTCCAACCCTTTCGCTTCTTCAATTGTTTTGGTCAAGAAGGATGGAATGTTACGTATGTGCATAGACTACAAAGCCCTGAACAAGAAAACCATAAAGAACAGGTACCCCATTCCAGGATCGGTGAGCTACATGAGGTTGTCTACTCTAAAATTGATCTTCGTTCAGGGTATCACCAGATCAGTGTTTAAGAAGAAGATATATAGAAGATGACTTTCATTGTCACGATTGGCACTTTAAGTTCCTTGTCATGCCATTTGTAGTCACAAACACACCAACAACGTTTCAGTCTTGCATGAACCACACCTTCCGTGAGCAGTTGCAGTAATATGTTTCGGTCTTCTTTGACTACATTTTGATATACAACAAGACTTGGAATGACCATGTGCAACATTTAGATGCAGTTTTGAACATCATGGAGGCACAATCGCTATTTGTAAAGGCTTCCAAATGTGAGCTTGGAATGACTGAGATTCTTTATCTTGGACATGTGTTTGGAGTTGATGGTGTTAAGGTACACCAAGGGAAAATATAGGCAATTTTAGATTGGCAACCTTTGAAGAACATATCTGAATTGAGAGGATTCTTGGGTTTGTGTTGTTACTGCATGAGATTTGTGCGGGGTTTCTGACAGTTGGCATCATCCTTGACAAATCTCACTAAGAAGGGTGCATTTCATTGGTCTAGTGAGGCACAAGTTACATTTGACAAACTCAAGGAAGTCATGAGCACATGCCCAGTATTGGCACTACCAGACTTTAGACAATCATTTGTTGTCGAGTGTGATGCATCAGGATAGGGTATTGGTGTAGTGTTGATACAAAACATGCTCTTATTGCATTCGAGAGAAGGAAACTCAGAGAACTAGAGAGGTTGTATGCCACTTAGGACAAAGAGATGTTAGCTATCATGCATGCGCTAGCTAAGTTTAGGCAATATTTAGTGGGTGCAAAATTTGTTGTTAGGATTGATCATAACAGTCTTAAGTATTTCGTAGAACAGAAAGATCTCAATGAACAACAATAAAAATGGGTAAGTAAGATTCAAGCGTACGATTTTGATGTAGAGTACATTGAGGGGAAAAATAATGTTGTTGTTGATACTCTTCCCTGAAAACCCACCCTCTACTCTCTCATTGAGATTTCAGCTGATTGGAAATCTCAATTGTTGGCCAAGTATTCTAAGAATATGTTTCCTTGTGATTTGGTTGATGGATGGGTGTAGGATGACAGGTATGTTGTGGTAAATGATGTGATTTATTATAAAAACAGAATCTATCTTGTACCGGAATCTAAATTGAAGGACAAGGTTATGAGGGTGTTGCATGATACCCCTCTAGTAGGTCACCCAGTTTTCTTCAAAACTTATTGTCATATGTGTGAGAGATTCTCCTGGAAGGGCCTTAAGGACAATGTATTGCAACATGTTAGAGAATGTTTGCCTTGTTAGTTGAACAAGTCAGAACATACCTATCCAATAGGTCATCTTCAACCATTACCTATAACTGAACAAAAATGGGAAGGAATATCCATGGATTTCATTATAGGACATGCTAACAAAATATTCCCATTTCTTTGCCATTGCTACAAATTATTCAACACCTCAGGTTGCAGATTTATTTTTTAGAGAGGTGTTCATGTTGCATGGTCTACCCAAGACCATTGTTAGTGATCAAGACAACAGATTCATCAGCATGTTTTTGGCAGGAGTTATCACGATTGGCAGGTACTGAATTGACCCCAAGCACAAGTTACCATCCTCAAATGGATGGGCAAACAAAAATTGTAAACAAATGGGTTGAGGGCTACCTTAGGATTTTTGTTTTGATTAGATGGCTTCATTTAGGTGAGTATTGTTACAATACTACCTTTCACATGTCGATTGGTATGTCTCCATTCAAAGCCTTGTATGGGTTTGATGCTTTGTCATTTGTAGATTTAGCATTTGATGATAGTAAGGTCCCTCATGCTAAGGAGAATCAGGATATTCTCAGGACATTGAAAGATAACATTCAACATGCTTAGAATCAACATAAAATGTATGCTGACATGCATAGAATTGAGAGATCATTTGAGGTTGGGGACTTGGTTTTCTTGCGTCTGCAGCCGTATCGACAATCCACAATGAAGAAGAGTGGTGTAGAAAAACTAAAACAATCAATTGAGGAGAGTTGGAGAGGGCAGCAAGCATAACGTATTTCACGTTTCATGCCTCAAAAAGGCATTGGGCGAACACAATTGCTTCTCCAGAACTGCCTCCATTAGACAAAGAAGGGAATTTAGTATTAACTCTTGAAGGTATCATTGATTGGAGAGAGGAAGTTGAGAAACAAGATGGTGTGAAAATATTTGATCAAATGGAACGGTTTGCCAATTGAGGATGCCACATGAGAAGGAGAGGAGATCGTACAACATCCCAATTTGTGATTGCTAGAGGACCAACAATTTTGGGAAGGGAGGATTGTAATGCCCCCTTCCGAGTGATGGTGAGCAAAGAGGAACTATCTAGCCTTTTTGATTTCCCGAGGCTAGAAATTTAGTTAAATAATAAGGGAATGAATGAATAATTAAATAATAGCCCAAAAAGCTACAGTTGATCAGGAATTTATTTAATTATTCATTATGGACTAAAGAGGGGGCCTACTTTAAGTTGCAAATGATTTTACTAGGCGATAACTTCATGGTGGGATTCCTAATAATTAATGGTAATATAAATGCCTAAGTCAAGTCGCCTAAAATCAAGGATTTAAATTGAGGAGTTTGCAGCTTTTTTGGGATGGGAATTAGAGTATATTAAAGTTTTATTTATTTTCTTCTCTGCAAGAAACAAGAGTTTTTTAGGACGAAACCCCTGGAAAATTCAGAGCTTGGACGCAACCCTGGGCTCTCATGAATTCTCTATTCATCAATCTACAGGAAAGGCGATTTAGTCTGCACTTTGGTATCAGTTATTGAACTGCCCATCTACAGATTTCCCTCTGTTCGTATCAGCAGAGATTAGTCTGCCCAAATACTCCAGAAGGCAGCAACTTTATATTTAGCAGGAATTTGGCACTCAAAGGAGGAAACACAGCTGGCGCATAAGGCCTGATATACAGTATAGTTTGGAGAAAAGTCAGTGACAGTAATGGTCAAATTTGTAATAAATCTCTGCTCTTTATTTGCTGAAATTAATTTATAGTTTACCAAGCTTTCAATTCAAAAATATTTGCAATTTCATTTCAAATCCATATTGGTTGTTGCATGCAATTGAATGATAACATTTATAATAAATGATTGCAAAAGAAAAAATCTTCTTGAAACGGGAAAAGATCATTTCATGATGACCTAGAAGGAAATGGTGAATGAGAAGGAGATAAAAAAATAAGGTTACAGGAAACTAAATGGTGATAAGAGGTGGTGAATAGATAAGGATTTAAGGTGTAGGCTGAAATATTATAACATAAATGATAAAGGTGTGGGTTGGTATATTAAGTGGTAGAAAAAATCTTAGGAAATTTGAAGTTACAATTTCAGAACAACTCTCTCAATCAGTAGAGGGGTACCCCTCCAAATCATCATAAGTGGAACTTTCAATTGTCGTAAAAATCTCCAGATTGATTCCAGCTGATCTGTAATTGGATCTGGCATTGATTTAGACTTGATGACAACAGTGATCATGGCTAAGAGGACACTTTTGTTACATGTTTAGAAATAGGACTTTAATTGTGCCAGAATAATGCTATTCCAAAAAATGATACCTCGTTTTGAGTTTGTATGCAAAATTTATGCCTCCATAATTAGGAGGAAAAATTGCACAGAAGTGGCAGTTTCATAATCACCTCTGTTTGAAAGAGGTGGTTTCAATTTATGACAAGAAAATGTTCAATGGTTTTCCAAATTCTTTTTGATTTACAACTTCTGTCGACTTCTGGACTCCTGTACAGGCTTGTGAAGAATACATATTCTTCCTTAAATGAAAACACTAATTTCAGAGAATTGTTGGGAATCTAAGTTGCTTGTTTTCATAAGTGAGTTCATAGGTGCAACTAATTATGTAGGCTGATTTTGAATTGTGAGTGAGCTGTTGTTAGTGATACTTAATGGTGATCGCCTTGCTCTTATTTACATTTGCCAGTTTAGCATGCAGGTTGATTTCCATTTCTTAAATGTGTATTTTGGAGACTAATGTATGGTATAATCATCTTAGTTTTTATAGATCAAGAGGTATCAGTTCAGTTTCATTCCTTTGTAGGAGTCTAGTTGTGAGTGATTTTGTAGGTTCATGCCCACAACAGGATTAAGTGGAAATGATCTGCTGCCTTTGCAAAAAGACATTGAATACTGTATGTGAAAAATATAACTAAGCATAGAAAGAGGATTAGAGTTTTTTGAGGAAGAAGCAATGTTCCTCAAGATGGAAACTAACATAGCAGGATTATCTCAGTCAATGGATATTATGTAGGGCCTATCATGGAGACAATATATGGCAATCAAATTATACACAACTTCTATTTAAGGTTGAGGCAATGATTAAAATTCTGTCATTTGAAGGAGATGTGGATGTGGGAAATCTTGACCATTGATTGACACAAATAGAGGTCTATTAAGTTTGCATTCTCTTGCTTTGGAACAAAAGATTTCCTTTACTAGGCAGAGATTTGCAAAGCATGCTTTAACCTGGTTTTAAAATTCCTTTTATTAAATGGTTTGATTAATTTTAGAAGTTGATTAAGAAACAATTTTATCTTATTTGTCATTGAAGATAAATGTATGGAATGCAATTTTAGGAATGAAAAATGGATAGAGTGTTCAAGATAATGCTAATAAATTTTGTAGGAGGGCTGTTCAAATGTGAAATGGCATGCAAGATGAGGAGGTTTTGGTGAAGGACATCTAAGATCTTCACAGTCATCTTTGAAGGCCTATGTTGCTATCCAAAACAGTGAACATAAATGAAGCATCTCCCCACACTCACCATCTTGAGGTAGATAGTTATCCGTCCACTTCAAATATAAGTGGAGCCAAAGCCACTAAAGAAGGTAAATTCCACAAGTACCAAGAAGTAATCTGCACAAGGTTGTGATGAAAATGGTTTTATTGATTCATCTTGTTGGAAGCTCCATCTAGATAAATGTTCTCACATAAGAAAAGTAAGAAGGGTAAGAAAAACTCTGTTAGTACCATACATGAAGAGAGTAAGACAGTGGTAATTCATTATACTTCAGGGGTATATTCTAAGCTAAGGGTGTTGAGGTTGATGCACGTTTTGATTCTTGTATGCAAGCTAATTTCATATCTCAAAATTTGGTTCAAAAACTTGGTCTAAAAACAAATTAACACACAAAGCTTTTACTATGGGTTGGATCAAAGAAGGTGCTAAGTTGCTTGTGAGTAGTGATTGTACATCACGTTCTTCAGGATGTATGTTTAGTTGTGTTTGGAAGCCCCTACATGATGAGCAGAAAGTAGTTTATTACTCCACAACAAACAAGCACCACATCATCAAGGGTGAAAAAGATTCATGTTGTTTGCTTACAAAGGTAAGGAGCAGCCAAGAGGGGTCCTGATTCTTTGTGGGGAAAGGATGTTGAATGGAAGCACAAGGATTGTTCCCTTGGAGAAGTCGAATGTTGATCAAGTTCCTCCTTGTTCAAGCTCTTTGATATTCTATCATACCAACAGTGGAAGACAGATTTTCCAGATTTTGGTTGATTTTCCTGTTGTGGTGCAAGGTGAGATGGCAGTCATATCATTAGTGAAGAGTCCTGGTAGTTTTGGGGGACCAAAAGCCTCTTGTTTGGGGAGATATGATTTGTAGATGGATCTGGTACTGATTTAGACTCCATGGCATTGATGATCACAGCTTGGAGGACATGGGTATTGCATGTTTAGAAACATGACTTTAATGGCACCAAAGTCTGAATTTTTTTATTAGATTCTTGTTCCAAAATTATACATTTTCAAAAAAAAAACACCTTGTTTTGAATCCACATGTAAAAGTTATGGCTTCTGGAAGTTAGAGGACAAAAATTGCACAAAAGGGAGTTTTGTTTTTGTCAAGGGGCAGTTTTGTAATTATCTTTGTTGGAAATAGGTAGTTGTTCTCTGGAACAAGAAAACATCTCATGGTGTTCCAAATTCTTATTTTTTCTTATTTCTAGTGACTTTTGGACTTCTGAATGATATTCTAAAACATATATATGCTATTGTAAATGAAAATAATTATTAATCTAATTTTTGGTGAATTGTTGGGGATCTTAGTTCTAGGGTGTATTCAAAATTGAGTTCATAGGTGTGATTATCTGTGTAGGCTAATCAGAACGGTGAGAGCCTATGTCAGTCATGTTAGTGGCTAATTTCATAGCGATTCAGGCTGTTTTTGTGCTCAAGTGGCCTAATATTGTAATTAACTTGAAGCTGTGGGTTTTAGTGAGTAATTGTCTTACACATAGTTTGCAAACTCTGTGAGTACTCTCTGAGTTGCGAAGAACTCTACTTTTTTTGGCTGGGTGGGTTTCTACAATTTTAACTCGCATTTTTATAGATGCATGAAAAATGTGGGTAAAAATGCTGAAGCAGATGAAACGATGGTTAAAACGCATTTTTCACACATTTTTGCTATAAAACCATGTGTTTTGTCTTTTGAGATGTCAATTTTTAATTTTATACATTTTATAATACGTTTGCAAGTGTAGTTTAGCATGTAGCATTGATCTCTATTTCTTAAAATCTGTATTTTGGAAACTATTGCATGGTTTTAACAACTTTTAAGTTTTAACCAATCTCAGTTTATAAATCACCTGCATTCACTAAGTGATTAGTGAGGTATTTATTTTGCAGAAACAATGGGAAAGTGATGTGTTTATGACTGTTGAAGCAGCAAAAGAGTGAATCAGAAGAGGTTTTGAAGCTTCTAGTTTGGTGTCTCTGTGTTTAGAGTTAATCTTGCTGTTTCTTTTATTCATATCCCATTAACAAGGGATTTTTGTTGGCTCTCTTTCTGGTAATAGCTTGGCTGTATTGAAATGTCAAATTCTATTTACTGTCTGCCTTATTTGGTTATCTATTTTCTACAATATGGTCTCCACTATTAGTTGATTGATTATGGGATTTTCTGTGCTCTCTGGTTTAGTATACTCTAGTATTGTTTCATAATTCATTCTGTCTTCACTCGTCATTGTTAATGCTTAGAAAACACATCACTTTCTCCATAGTAACAAGGTTTTAATGAACCTCAAGGATGCTGAAACTGGAATTTTGAGCGAGGGCCAAAATAATTGAATTGAATCTTACGTGTAGGCAAATCTGAGCTTGATGTTGGAGAAAATGCTTCTGATGGGTTTAAGACTTAAGTATCCTGACTTGGGAAACTTTTACCCTAACTATATGTACTTCCCTCTTCTTTATTCCTATCAGTATCTCTACTGGGACAGATATTGAGCTGCTCACTGGAAATTATAATTTGTAATGAATACAGTCTACTGCCATTTTTCCACCAATAAGGGTGTAGAAATCTGACAGTCCTACTGCCTATTTTTGGTTTCTTGTCTGTTGAGGAAATAATGAAAGCTGGAGTACCTTTCAAATAGAAGCTTTTAAAAATAAAAATAGAACTTGACTGCTTGTTTTTTGAACTGTATGGTTACCTTATATCCATTAAATGTGAATCAATTATATTTATAATTGGTATGATTTTTGCAGGATGAGGAAGATGAATTTGACAAAGTTGCAGTTGGCAGGGAAGATGCAGGTGAACGAACTTATATGAAAGAGATTATGGATACTGGTCCTAAAATAAACTCCCATAATGCCCTTCCGAGCTCATTGAATGAATTGAAAAGCGCTGGGAGGGATCCTCGTGCAAACCATTATGCTGCAAGGGCTAGGCTTGAAGAAGATGACGAGGAGGCGGCTGCTGCACATCCCGACTCAGAGATGGTTGATAAGCTTAACTTAGGTAACAAGGAAGAGTGTACCAAATTGAGTGATGTAAAGGAAAATAGTGAGCTTATGCAATCTAATAATGGAAGTGAAAAGGAAAGTGTGACTGGTAGTCTACCTATGGAGGAGATAAAACGTAAAGCAGTTTTGAAGTCCATCATAAAGGGTAAGAAAAGACAAACAGAAGTTCAACAAGATGTGGAAAAAGAATCTCCACCTTTGGAAGAGGCAGGCAGTGGGCTAGAAACATGTTGTCCAATGGATGATTCTAGCACAGAAAAGCCCAAGAAACGAGTGAGATTTGACCCTGGAATTAATGGGGATCCTGCTGGACAGTTAGAAAAGAAGCATGATTTGATCAAGGTTGTGAACTCAAGAAAAAGATCTTTTGTAAGAGGAGTTGGATCATCTAGTTCATTACAGAATGTCTATAATAGGGTACCTGATTATATTCGGAATCCCTCTAAATATATACACTATACATTAGATTGGTCAAATGAGGACGATGACATGATAAATATGCAAGCTTTCAATGAACTCTCCAAGCTTGTGAAGCCATCTGCATCTGCAGAGCTGGGAGAGTCCACTGAGCTACCAAAATCAGTTACTTTCATTCCCAGAAAAAAGGCATTGTGCACAAATAAAACAAGAGAAGATTCAGATACTAGAAACAATAATCAGTCTGCGGTTGAAGGCTCTAGCGAAAATTCTAATCAGCCAGCGATTTTCCCATTATGTATTGCTTCAGGCCAATCAACAGAAACTGAATCACCTACTCTGGGCAATGATGAAGGTGAATCTGAGAAAATTGATACCATTAACAAGAATTCTAGACTAAATAAAGGAACACGAAAATACAGGGCGAAACTGGACTCCGATGAAGAAACAGATGTTTGAGCAGAGATTAGAGACGGTGCTAATTTTGCAGTGCATAGTTGTTAGAAAGCTGTATGTTTTTTATTTTTGCAACCAAAAGTGTAATGTTGCTATGCGTTTTTATGGTGTATACTGTACAGGATATCTTAATTTTTCTGTTTGTTTTGGGATGTCACCTTTGTTGTTCCTGTTGTTAAAACTTGGAAATTGAGGCATCATTTTGTCTTCCAATGAAGTAGATTGGTTTTCCGTTTCCACGGTATGGCCACACTGTCACAGATGTGTGCCCAATCATAGCATTGTCTAGAAATCTTAAAGCATAAAACAATATGGAATACATATGACATTAAAAAGAAGTTATATTTGGTGATTGTTGTTTCCATTTCCTTTATTTCTCTCAGATATTTTTTTATAACCTTCATAACCGGAGTAAAAACACAATCAATCTTCTCATCGTATAGCATAACACTAATGGTAAATTCTTTTTTCGCTGCTATGGAATGAAAATTGTTTCCAGAGAAATACCTTTCGAATGTATTCAGCGTTTTGCCAGGATGGCAGTGTCTTACTATTGTAGTGGCACAGGGATCTCCTTTGCGGCAGATACATTTTAGGCACAGCTCTTCCTTGATGTATCTGGGGATGGTGTACTGCTATAAATAGTGTGATTCGAATTGTTCAGAGTTATTTGGGTCGGATTTTTTTGATTGCAATTGTCAATAAGTTTGGACAAAGCAATGCGTCTTTTTCTTGGACTAAATCAAGTTGCTAGTGCAGTTGGTTCTTTGGATTGGGGAACAGTGTTGCAGGCAATTGATTACAATACCATTGTTACTTCTGTTTGTACTATTGCTTGTAGATTTAAAGTCAAACTAGGAGTCATGAACATTTCTAAGATGGTCCAGAAGATATGTTCTTGTTATTGACCACTGAAATGCAAAATGGGTCCCTACTTTTTTATTATAGGAGAGACTTTCAGTTCATAAGGCATGAAGTCTAATGGATGTTTCTAGCATAGAGAAACCCAAAAGGAGAGGTGTTGAAGTTGTAGGAGCATGGTATTGTTGATGAGGGTTTTGCACACCACTAACACAAAATATAGTAAGTATATCCTATTCTCTCTTGAACAAAGAAATCTCAGGTGCTACTGGATATGATTAGATAAGACAACCCCAAGCTTCCTATTGTCAGGTCTTGACTATGCTTGGATAACTCAGTTGATATATGTGATATTGCTAGTTTGACAAGGGGACTTATGCAATCATTCTTGGACTACACCTCTCGTTATTGTGAATGATTCTTCTCTAAGGTAATAAGCTTCTCCAAAACAAATCGCAAAAAGTAAAGGGGTTAGAGAGACTAAGCTAAGAATCTTAAAGATAATGACAATAATGGATGATGTTTCAGATAGACAGATCCCCACAAAACTGATTTTTATTTAATTAGACTTCTCACAACACCATAGAAGTAATGCAATCTATTAAGGGAAACAACAGATTTTTAGATTGGAAACTTACTTTTAAGTACCTAATACTGACACAACTCAAATATGCATTCACAATTGAACTAATGCCTAATGCTGCAATTGGGTTCAGACTAACTATACATTGTAACTTACATCAACAAGATACAAATGGTATGAATTGAAAATTCATCAAATATTTTCACATTTCACCATCAAAATCATTGAATTGAAACTAACATTTAAGAATATAAATCATGCATACTTTGGAAGAGCACAAGACTGACACCATATCTTCAATGCATCACTTGTATTAACTTCAAACGTTAATTGCAACAATTTTTGTTCATCAAATCCTACTATTATTTCTGCATTCTAACATCCTACTACTATTTCTACATTCTAAGAACTACTTGCTACCAAGTTAACAACTAGTTTCTACTACTTTACAAAGTTTACAAGATCGATGGTTGAGAATCACTCAACATCAAGGGCTTAGATTTGTCTTCGAGAAACTTTGGGATGTTAAAATATAAAATCTTTCACCTACTTCCACTAGAAGACGAAAAAGTTTTACCTACTCCCACTATATGACAAAATTCACATGCTTCCCAAGCTGCCACAAGAGAATAAGACAAAAGGGTAGGTATGAGAAATATAATTGACTTTCCCATATTATATTTGATTTGACTTTTGGGAATTTCTGGGCCCGTTTGGGTGCTGGAATATGGAATGCTGGATATAGTCAATTCTGGAATATCTAATTCCACCTTTTCAAGTGGAAGATGAAATGCTCATTTTGTGGGCCAAAATGGAATTTCAAAATTCCAATTCCTGCTTTTTGGACACAAACATGGAATTGAATTATCCGAAAATCTAATTCCGAAATTAGAGCTCATATTCCATGCACCAAATAGGTTACGATAAAGCACATTTTGAATATTTCTCCTTGAAAATATTTCAATCTTTCCTTGAGCTTGTATGACATCCTCTTGCGGATAGGAATGTTGAAGGGCCCTTGTGATGGACTTCATTTGAATGATCTTATAGCCTTCCACTGTCTCTCGAGAATCTCCAACCAACTGGCACCCTTTGTTCCTTCCAGAGACATCCACATTGCAACAAAGGGATCAGCATTATTTCATTACTGCATTATACTTATAAAGTTGACCTCCATGCTCACATGAGTTGGAATATAAGATAAGATCACATTTCTTCAGTCCTTGACTTCGTAACTCTATCATATGATAATCAATCTTGGGAAGTTCTCAATCATTAGGAGACGTGGACCCTTAGGTTTGTACTTGGATTAGGATCAAGACATCCTTTGCAGACTTAGAACTCGTTATAATGAGACATGGAACTCGATCAGGATTGAAGCTGATTGAAACTTCGATTGTCTTTGGATGGGCATCACTTTCTTATCGTGGATTGGATCAGGATTTGATCCTAGAGAAGGATTATAATTGAAGCTTCGAACCTGGGACTTGGATTAGGATTGTGGAAATTTGAAATGAGTTCTGATTTCTGATTTTGGAACTTGGAATCAGGAATTCAGATTTTTTAATTTTTAGGATTTGGACTTGGAATTCCTGAATTTGGAAATCTAATTTTGGATCATAATTCTTGGAATTTCTGATTTCTGAAAATGGAATTCCGAATTTTATGATCAGACTTCTGGATTGCACTCCTAGACTTGGATTTGAAAGTGGAAATCAGATTTTGGAGGAGGAAGGCGGATATGGTGGATGTTCTTGGAATGGAAGTTGTAAAGTACAGGAGTTTTTCTAATTTTTAGGATTTGGACTTGGAATTCCTGAATTTGGAAATCTAATTTTGGATCATAATTCTTGGAATTTCTGATTTCTGATTTTGGGATTCTGAAAATGGAATTCTGAATTTTATGATCAGACTTCTGGATTTGCACTCCTAGACTTGGATTTGAAAGTGGAAATCAGATTTTGGAGGAAGGCGGATATGGTGGATGTTCTTGGAATGGAAGTTGGAAAGTACAGGAATCTGATTTTTCAGAAACTTGGAATGGCAATTTGGAGATGGATCGTGAATTTGGAAAACTGGAGTTCTGATTTTGTAATTAGGAATTCTGATTTTGGAGTTTGGAAACCTGATTTAAAAACCTGAATTCCTGATTTTGGTTATGAAATGCAATATAGGATCAGAATTTGAAAATCTGTTTTGGAACTTGGGGCTGCATACTTGGAATGCAACTTGGATTTTTGGAAATTGGATCTTTGAAATCTAATTTAGGAAGAGGAGTGCGTATGAAAGTGGCGCATGGAGACACATTTGTGGAAATGGCAGTTAGAAAAGGAGATTTTGGATTTCATGCTATCTTGATTGACAAGGTGCATAGGATGAGAACTTCGGAAATTTCCTTGTTAGGTGTTTGTCCTTGTCATGAAGACTCATGCACCCTTTATGTTTGACCTGCATTTTTCTATTTTGAAATTGTTTAGGGGCACACCTGGAGAGTGTGGCGCATGGAGGATACAATTTTGGATTTTTCTCATTAAGGCTTAATCCTCGCAAAATGCCTAGAGCCGCCATTTGCTTTGGCATTTTCCTCTTCCATTCCTAGGCAGACTAGAGCATGGCGCATCATGGAGTCATTTCAGGAATTTCCACTTTATGGTTTATCCCAACCATTTAGCCTTGTGTGCCTATGTTGTTCTCTCTTTGTACTTACTGTCTTTCTTCTTGCTCGAGGGCACACATGTTACAGGTGGGAAGAATGGCGGCCCAAGGAGGAGTTTGTGGAATTTCTCATTATCACTTTCTCCCCTCCATGTGGGTCCATGTGCCCTTCTTAATCTTCTCCAAAGTGCAAAATGTGGTCCTTAATGCTTTTCCTCAGTCTAAATTCCTATTTCCTCATCCTTGCTCATGTTTCCTTTCAAGCTTTATTTGATTCCTTTATGATTTGATTGACAAAACATCCATTTCCGAGTTTGCAAATCTTATTCCATACTTGTCTTGAATTCCTCGACTCTTGATGTGTTTTTCTATGCAAATCTTGTGACATTCTTCGTTCAAAACCAATTCCTTTGTCCCTTTTATCAATTTCAACGACATCCTAATGACTCTCTATCGTTACTATTCCTCTCCTTTTTAATCCTAGGCAGATTCCTACGCTACAACTAACCTATAATCTCTGCTTATGCAAGGTGTATTCCTGATTTCCAAATGCAAAGATAGAATGCAGACCTCTTAACAAAAACACTCCAAATGCGGAGTGACAGACTCACCTGGTCTGAGGGGACCAAAAGAGAATTAAGTGCAAGGCACAACAGGTATGGAGAGAGGTATTCTAGTTGGAGCGATGCAAGGGGAGTTGGAGTTTAAAAGTTTAATTGCAGTGGTATTCTCTGTTTGTAGAGCGTTAGCTAAAGTAAAATCCTTGCAAAAATGAATTATATGGAATATGGGTCTCATGAACAAATATGTAAAAAGATATAACATTTTCAAAGAATAATTAACTTACACCCTTTCAAAATTAACAACGATAAAATGTATGTCCCATGCTATATGGAATGTAGTTATATGTTCATTTTTGAAAAAGTATAATCTGAATTAAAAATTTCCATAATTTTTAGCTACATATCTAATAGACGTTAAGATATAACAAAAACAGATAAAAAAATCAATTATCAGTAAATAAAGTAAAAATACAAAAATTACACATTTTGAATCTACAAACGTGTCTCTGCAAATGCTTTAAGTCGGGTCAGACTCTATCAAGTTTGTAGAGCTTGATTAACTTGAAGTGTGCACCTCATGATGAGTTAGTTGCACTACATGATAAAGAGGGTCACAACTTGAGGAGTACTTTTTGATAAATTATGTTAGCCGTATAAGGGGGAGATTTTTTGTTTTAAAGGCTTCTATGTAAAATTGTCAGTTTTGATATGTTGATGTTATTGTAGATATGGTCGGATTCTTCCAGGGTCATATAGAATATAAAGGTTGTGATAATATAATTATTATGATCGATAATATGATAATTATATTGACAATATAATTATTATATTATTATTGTGAGATAAATAACTATATTGTATAATTATTATATTATATAGTAATATAATAATAATTATATTATGTAAATAATATAATAATTGGAAGCACTTGGAAGAGTGGTATCCCTTGGTGAATGGACACCACAAAAGATATAAAGGAAGATTAATCTTCCTCTCTTGAATATAATACACATCACACATAATCTGCTTTATTGAGAATAAAAAGTGCTCAGTGGAGACAAATATATCACCTATGGTTAGGAGGGCAGTAAGAGTTATTGCCCGTGGTTAAATGAGCAATCAAAAAACAACATGGTATCAAAGTAGTGTGCTTTCCCAGGGGCTTGTGAGATTAATGAGTAATTGAGAAGGAATAAGGGCTTGGAGATTGTAATGGGATAAAATAGCAAATGCCCCTAACCTTTGCGCTGGCATGTGGGATAGAGTATCCACAGTCAACAAATGACAGCGAGCCGAGTGGAGTAGGCATCGCTTTAGGTGGTAAGCTCAGGATCGCCACTAGTATGGTGGTCACTTTTATGGGATGTAGAACCTAAGTGATGGAGATTGCTCCCAAACCCTTGTGGTTAGACTGGAGCTCTCATTGTGGGCTCCAAAGATTTGTCACTATTGATGCTACTCAGGGGAAATAGTTGCTGCCGCCAAATTCCCCCGTTTGTGTGCAGAGCGATAGATGATCACTGGTGTAGGGGGGCAACGAGCCTTAATGTCTTTTATCACCTATCATGGATGATCGATAGAACTCCAACATGCACTGAAATTGTCTCAAGGAATTTCGCGGGAGATCTTAGATAATTACTATCAAACTCTTTTGCCTGGAGCAAACATAGCAGACCAAGTGCCAATCTATATGTTAGAAGACCAAGGATATTGCATCGTGGAGATTAGAGGAATGTGGCTTGAAGTTCTTCAAAATCATATTAGTTGCGGGTGCTAATGATTGCTGCACATATATAGATAAATATAGTTGTGGACATAAACAATACTGGAGTCATGTCGTATTGCTATGTGTGGGGATTTTGAGTGAAAGTGTCAGAGTTTGTGTGTGAGAAAGATGGACCAATGATAGAAAGAAAGTCGTGGGAGATAGATAACACTGAATTGCCTCCTCATTATTATGTGTGGACAAGTTTCTTAATAGTCCATTTGCTTTAGTGCCCCAAATGCATCAGATTTGTCGAGATTGGTGTTTGAGGTGCATAAAAATAATTATACAATGCAAATGATAAACGGTAATTCGTGACCACAGGAATATCTGAAGATTCCTACGATGCTCAATACATTCCTTGTTTAATCCAGAATCAATTGTCGAGGGTCTATCATGCAGTGATCATATTGATGGATTGGGCATATATGATCATTGAGGCAATTATATATTCATGGAACGAACGTGGTATTGTCGAGTAGCCTAACTGTTGACACAAGAAGTCTAATAGCGGTGTTCTTCAAGCAAAGCATAGGAGAGTGTTGAATTATACAAACTCGAGACATCATTTGATGTCTACCCCAAATCAATGGATTTGGTGTTTGATAAAAAAAGGCAAGCCATACGGCCAGTGGGCCTACCTGGATTGGGAACGATAAGAGTGGTGTCATACAATTCCAAATTTTTCCTTCCAAGACAAACATCGAGCATAGCCTTGCGGTCTCTGATTATACGATGATGGATAGGATGTTAAAGAAGATCAAGGCCACTAGATGCAATGTGTTGTTGATTCATACGAGTATTATGCGAGATGCCGCCACTAGTCCTTCACTACATTACCTATCCAAGGCAAAGATTTTTGTTGAGGGATGGTCTAGACGGAGTCTAACAAACCTTCAGAGGCAACCTTGGACGAAGAGGTTAGGTGGTTGATGTTGACATATTTAAGTTGTCATTGGTTAAGTTAGAGGCAAACATCAATCCCACCGGAGCACCGATAGACTAATCACTCTTTAATATGCACCGATTGACCAAACAAAATGTTTTCAACTGGTCTTATGAGAAGAGACATACAAGGAAGGTATGACCAACCGGGTATAAGTTCTATATTGGTCGATTGCATGATAATCCGAACCAGATTATGCGGAGCTGTCTCAGTTAAAACCGGATTATACGAAGCATTCACAATTGAAACTCAAGTTAGCTTTATTTCTATGCGGGTGAGTCAAGGTAAACTCAAGATCATTTTGCAAGCTTTTGCATGCATGATTTATAGGCGAGTTTACAGTTTGGCAAAACTATGAGAAGTATTTTAATAAGGTTAATTTCTTATAAATGCAGGTAAACAAATACACAAGAGGTGTTGTTGAATGTTGAGAGTGTACAGAGCAGAAGAAAGAGAATCTGCTGAGAGGTGAAAGGTTCAACAACCAAGCTGAGCAAAAGTGTAACATGTATGATCTGATAAGACAAAAGGTGTCATAATAGATCATTGCTTTGAATTGTAAGAGCAGATTCAAATCCCTCAATCAGAGTGAACCCTAACATGTTCTTGTGTAAATCCCTTCACCGGATGACATCTTAATTGGTGTTGAAAGTCCTTTTACAAGGTGACTCCTAACAGGGTCAAAACCTTAATAGGTCTTCTACCAAATCCCTTTACCGGGTAGCACTCTTACAAGTGCTTTGTAAGCCTTTAACATGACATCTTGATTACTGCAGTAGTAAAGTTGTGGGTTTTGTCCCATCGTGGTTTGCTCCTTCTAACCAAGGGTTTCCACTTATATATGTTGTGTTGACCTGTGTATTTCTATTTATGTTTATGAGTGATTGATTATATTCTATTAATTCTGCAAGGATATATATATATATATATATATATATATATATATATATATATATATATATATATATATATATATATATATATATATATAAGGTTTAATTGGAATAGAAATTGTATTTACTGATTCACCCCCCCTCCCAATAACCAGTTAGGATTAACAGTTGATGCAAGAATTTAAGCTTCAGAGGGAGCCACATCATCATGAAGATCTATTTAATGCATTATTATCTATGAGAGAAGTTTGAGGTGTCATCCCTTGTAACATTTTTTTTTGAGACAAATAAATTTGAGGTATCACCCCTTGTAGCATTTTTCTCTGAGATAGATAAATTTGAGGTATCACCCCTTGTAGCATTTTTATTTGAGACAGAGAAATTTGAGGTGTTAGGCCTTGTAATGCATTCTTCTCTATGAGAGAGAAGTTTGAGGTGAAAGCCCTTGTTCCACCCTCTGGGAGTAGCCATGGTGGATGTCATGTGAGATAATCCATGACTTAGCACTTGTGTTTATTCACCCTTTGGGAGTAGCTATGGTGAACATCATGATGAGACGATGACATCACATTGAGTGATTCTACGATGGACACTTGTGCTTATTTATATTTCCATTCATGGGAGTAGCCATGATGGATCCACCCTCTCGGAGTAGCCATGGTGGAGGTCATGGAGTGACTCCATGACTAAACACTTGTGTTCATTCACCCTCTGGGAGTAGCTATGGTGAACGTCATCATGAGATGATGACATCACGTGAGTGATTCCGTGATGAATACTTGTGTTTGTTTGCATTTCCATGGATTAGAGAAGCCATGATGGAGCCACCCTATGTGAGTAGCCATGGTGGACATTATTAATATATCGAGAAGGATTCCTCCCTAGATAAGAGGGAGTGTTGATGTTAACGTCAGGAGGATGAACCAGAAGTTATCAAGGACTCCTCCCTAGCTAAGAGGGAGTGTTGATTTTATTGCCGCTATGGTCAGATTCCTTCAGGCCGACATAGATAACATAAAGGTTGTGATGATATAATTATTATGATATAATAATTATATTGATAAAATTATTGTGATTGATAATATAATATAATTATATAATAATATAATAATTATATTGATAATATAATTATATTATTATGTGATAATATAATTATATTATTATATTAATAATATAATAATTGGGGCCTGTTGAGCATTGTTTTTACATGAGACAATGAATAGGAATTTACGTAAGCAAATTCTCCTCTTGGAAGAGATGTAAATCAATCTCAAGGTTCCTTCTGGGTTGGGTCTCAACCGCTTAGATAGCTCAACTAAAGATAAATGTGAATCTGTTCATGAGGAGGCTTTTGTTGGTTTGATCTCGAGGGACTGCAAAACAAATCTTAAAACACAACAATATTTCTCTTTTTTGGATTTTTTGAATCTTTTAAATGAAAGCAAAGTAAATCTATTTAATCTACCATGACCGACTTGCAAAGAAAGTAAGGAGCAAGGTAACAAGAATTCAAAAGAAATTTGCTGGAAAGGAAACTAATGGACATAAACCGATGTTACGTTGCCTTGTGAATTAAAGTACCAAGAAGATAAGGAAAACCCATGAAACAAAGATCTGAACAAATCACAATCCCAGCTTAGCAAATGCAATCATCAATGGAAATAAACACAAATGTATGATAAGTCAAAATTCATCAGATAACGAAGCCACCACAGATGTACGCACACGTGAGACAAATTTATCTTAAAGCACCAAAAAGAGAGATCTTCCCAGTAATTCGTCACAACAAAGCAATGCAGCAAAGGTAAACACTAGACTAAGAGAATCGCAGATCAAAATCACCATACAATCATCTAGCTCTTTGAAATAAACAAATGAGCAAACACATATTCATGAATTTCGCAAAGATAGCAGAAAAATCACATCACGATTGAAGCACCAATTGTATGTATTGTATTGCAATAATAATCAACCTTAATTACATTGATTTCATACAATTTATAGAGTTGCGCTCTCAATTTCATAGCTAGGGTTTCAACTGCATAAAAACTCGAAAATAAATCTAAACTAGAGTTTACAAGAAAAAAACTATCCCTAAATAAAGTTTAAACTACTCTAGCACGGAATTAAACCTCGTGCATTACAATTATGGAGCAGATTATGCACAAAAACAACTCTAAAACAAAATCTGGAACTCGTGCATATTCTTCTTGAAACTTGTAGTTCTGCCCTTTATTCGTTGTTGCAACTCTTCTCTGTGGACTCAATTGGAAGATGCTCTCTAATCATGCAGAAATGACCCCATGGAAGTGATCATTTTGACTGAAAAAGCAACTTGGAGAAGACTGGAGTTAATGGCGGTGATGCCCCAAAAATTTCGGACCCCGACCATCACCCCGAAAAAATGGAGTTCAAGAATTGGTTTGTTCGGGCAACTTATTTACAACTTTTGGACTTTCGGAGGCTGAAAACCCTACAAGGCTGAAATGCCAAAAATCTTGGTCTTCAAAAATGGCTAAGTGTAAAAAATGTTTTTCCTCCATACAAAATTTGGCTAAGTCAAAACTGGGTGTTTATCGACTTGGAAGGATTTCTGGATGAGCTTTGCGGAGCCTGTTCACAATCTCCTGTACCTCTTCAAAAGCGGCCATCTTGACCCCTTTAAGGTGTTCCTGCTGCTTCTCCTGGAAGGTGAGTAATTCATTTGCAAACTCCCTTATCTCTTCTTCACGGGATAACATTTTTTTGGATTTCCTCCTTTTGATAGAACATCTGTTGAAGATCTTCTTTTGTTTTGAGTCTGCTAAAGATATCAAGGTATTGGCCTATGATAACATTAATGAGATGCATTATTTGCTCATCATCTTCATCATACAGGTCCAGGTCCAAGCCTTCAAACAAATTATGCATCTTGTTAGCCCAGAGTAAACCTTTATCCCTCTTCTTATCCATTTTCTTCAAGGTTTTCTCAAAAACACTCAGAGTGCCAGTGATGTCTTGGATCCATTCTTCAAAATTATCCAACTCTGACCCATTGTATATCTTAACAAAAACTTGGAAGCGCCGCTTCCTTATTATTGTGAGGTCTTCTAGAGCCTTTTGCCACTTTAGAATTTTCTCCTCTAGACCATCTTCTCCACTCATAATATCAACCAAATAGGTTATCTCTTGAAGAATACCCCTGAAGGGCCTTAGAATCTTTCTAAGAGCCGTCTTGGCAAACTCTTCAAAATCTACCTTCCAATCTGTACACACATGAATAAAAGAATGTGGGATATCTGCCGACAATTCTGTATCACCCCTTTTCTCCAAAATATCTTGTAATGAGGCCTCAGGGTTACTAGGGTCAATGGGACCCGCTGTTTTAAGAATAAACCTCTTGATTGCCTCATTCTGTTCCATTAATGCTTTGATCTTCTCCTCATCTTTGTCCATGAAGCCCAGAGCATGCTTCAATTCTAGCGTAGCCAGAGTTTTACTCCCTTCTCTCGTTGGCTCTCTTAGGTCCACCTCTTCCAGTACATAGTCATCTGGGGTGATCTCTGCCATACTGACATTCATTGTAGGAACAACCACCCGAGCCTTCCACCTGCCCGCCTGATTTTGCATTACATATGAGAGGGTCCTTGCCCGGGCACTAGATCCTGCTTGGTGGAATGCTTGTCCCAGCGCTGCCATATCTGTATCATCTCCATCGGTATATACCTTTACCCTTGGTTGGATTTCCTTGGTAAACCAAGTGGGCTTTGAGAAGGCATTAATGGGCTCATATGACACAACTAAGCTCGAGGTAGCAACCATGTGCTCTGTCTCCATTTCATCATAACTCTCCTCTTCTCCTTCTGTTCCCTGTTCTTCTCTTATATTCTGCTCCTCTCCCACATTTGTTTGTTCTTCCCCTCTAAGGTAGCCAAAGTTGGGTGAAATATGTGGAGAACCAACCTCTCAAGGAGATGGTCTATTCCCTACTAAGTAGCACGCCGTATATTTCTAGGATGTCCACAACATGCATGTCTATGCAATCCTAGATCATGGGGTCAGTGGTCAACTCGTATCTTTCAGGACTCCAATGACTTTGACTTCTATTTTGTCAAGTTGGATTACAACCCTACTGGTTGGTTGGGGGTTCATCCCCAACTTCGGGCATATGGATAATGGCATGATGTTACATGAAGCCCCTGAGTCAATCAGACAATTGTGTAGGTTTTTTTCCAAAGATCTTGAGGCTAAGCAAAAATGGGGGCACTTCTACCCGATCTTTGAACATGGTTGGCATTCCCTCAGTTGTATTGACGTTTGATGAATTTCTAGCAATGCTGCTGGACGAAATTGACTTGGAATGATCGAGGGACCTTAGGAGGGCTTCTCTTTGCGAGGGGCAACTTTTCAACATGTCATACATCGACATATTAGCTTTAACTTTCTTTAATTCCTCTAGTGCACTATATTTTTTGGTGGCCCAAACTGGATTTTACAGTACGGTGGGCTGGTGTTGTGCCGCTGGGGCAACAATGGCATTGGGACCCCTAGGAGGTGTAGGGTTATTGTTAGTCTGTGGGTTTGGTGGAGTGGGTTGCATTCCTGGGGGAATACCATCAGTTAAAGGTTCTCTCCTGCTTCTTAGATTATAATTGTTTCGATTGTTATTCTGAAAAGCATGGATCTCAGAGTACTCGGGTTGACTTTGCTGATTGAATGGGAAAACAAATTCCTCTTCGGTTGCGCTATTTGTAGGACCTCCCTCAATAACCGGGTCATAAGAATTGAAGACCATAGCATTGAAATGAGTCTGAGAGTTGTCGAGGTCCTGACCCTGTTGATTATCGACCTCTTCCCTATATTCATTGTCTGATTGATGTATGTTGGGGGCTTGGGTGAAGTTAACCTCAGACGAACGAAAGGTATTGGCATTGTTGGCGGGTATGCTACCATTATTAGGACGTGTGTTCCATGGCCTGTTAGTCCTTTGTTGACCAAACTGTTTATCTTGAGAAGTATTCCTATAACCTCCATTGTTGTTGTTGTAATTGCCATAATTACGATTCTGATTTTGGGAATAGGTGTTTGGGGGCAGCAACTGGCCGTTGGTAGTTCCCTTGGTTTTGAGGTGGATTAAGCTTCATCCTGGGGATCTCGCTTGTTAGATGGGATAAAGTCTTTTTCATGGCATCCAACTCGTTCACTAAAGCATGGTCAGGTTCATTCAGGACAACAACCTTTTGTTCACACAAGGCTGCCTTATGTGCATCATATCCGGTATATGTGATGGCAAGAGGTGGGGCAACAATGTATGGGGTTGGTGCTGGATTGAGTTTTGGGGTGTGATGCACTGGGGGTTGATTATGTGCGGTGAATGGACCAATCATGGCAGCTTTCCCTAAAGCGGGTGAAACACCATAGTTTCCACCTACCTGTGGATCCATTTGTTGGGTGAAGGTGATGGGTTCATTACACACCTTCTCCAGAGTATCTAAGTATCTATGTCACCTGGGGGTAGCCTCTTCAAGAATATGGATGTTAATGGATCTAAGGCCCTTAGGTACACTTGTATGGAAGCCCTGACAGGTATGGTATAAGGAGCCTCTAGTCTTTGATACATTTTATGGAAATGGTGATTGAACATTGTAATTGGTTCGTTGTGGTCCTTTCTTATCGAGATGAATTGGTGATGGAGATTGGCAGGATCCACCTATAGCTTGAATTGGTTAAGGAACTTTGTCTCAAATTCCCCCCATGTTGGTATGGACCCTCATGATAAGTTTAAGTACCAGTTGTATGTGAACTCCCCCAACGTGTAGGGGAAAAGGCGACACACACCATCCTGATGTGCAATCTCTTTACGATTGCATAACTGCTTGAAGGCACATATATGTTCTTATGTTGTCTTAGATTCCCCATAGATGAAGCGTGGACAAAATGTTTCAGGGTTTTTGGGTAGCTCATGGAGCTATCCTTGTAGAGCCAATGGAGAGCTTTGAACATTTGTGAAAAAAGCCATTGGAGTTGGTTGTGGAGCAACAACAAACATGGCAATGATATGCAGAAACAGAGGAAGATTATGTGTATTTGCTTGATGTGAAATGTCTTCCCCTTGTCTTGCTTTACCGCTGCGAGGTCTGCGAACTTCTTAGAGTTCTAGGAATTCCCCTTTGTTTGGTGATGATCTAAGGACTCATTTAAACCTTTCAGGAGAGAATGATCCAATATTCAGGGGTTTCCCTCTCAAGGGCCCTCCTTCTAGCACCACTTTTGTTGACATTCTCTTGGCATAATCTCCCTTTATGAAGTGGATGATAGCAAAAATAAAAGCATCATTGACGATGCGATACTCTTTGTTGTCCTGTGTAAAGTATTCCTTCCTGACCAACTGCGGGTACATTGTAAATGGCCATGCGTTTGGGTCGCCTATGGCACCAACTTTAACTAGCCTCGAGTATACTGCCCTAGCTGCCAATAGGTACACAACATAGGATGTCATGTAGAAGTGCGGGTCATTCTTCACTGTGATCAACTATTGATCTAGGTTATCGCTGAGGATGGTGGCCCAGTCGAACCTTTCCTGCCTCTCCTTTATCCTCTCAATGAGCAGGATCATCCATGGCTCCAATTGTATAGACTTTTGCAGTTCATACACCCGACTGATCATGGTGATGGATGCTTGAATGTCTTCTTTCATTTACCCTCTCCTCATGTTTATCTTGTCTAGTTTATTCTTCGGTAGTGGTTGCATAAGATAGTCCCTGTTCACTATCTCGTGGGACAATTGGATGTCATTGTTGTAGAAGTTCATGCCCTTACCAATGGAGAAACTATAAAATTTGTCTATCCCCTTTGGGAGATGGAAGACATCCTCAATATTTTCTGGTTGGAGATCTAGTACCACTTCTCCCATGCTATTTTTGACCAGTCTCCCATCTAGTATGTAGTGGTTTCCCAACGTGGTGATCAAGTCAGAAGAAAGGATAGACATAGGCTGTGCCACTGCATTTACTAGAGAACAATACACTAATGAAGTGTAGTCCTTTGATCTCCTTGCCGGTTGTGCACACTTCACCAAGTAGTCGTTCTAGCTGACGTTCCTTATGTCCGTGTCTGTGATTTTTGAATGTAAATTTCCCACCTTGGACGGTGCATGGTAGCCTTTGAATTGGTACCTCATAGCCGATGAGTTCACTTTCTCTGCCATTTCTGCAAAAAATAAATGAGCCATGAATCAGTAATCATCATATTGATAATCAAGGAGGAGCCCTGATGAAAATAAGATAAAAACCAATCAATAAAACCCTGCAAAAAACCAAGTCTAAATGTTCAGGGAGTGCAATTTTGGCCTTTCGGTCCTTTGGAGGTGTCAGACCTCCAAAAGGTTGAAACGCCAAAACACTGAAAGGGAGGGTATACAGGCCAAACTTCGGTCTTTCGAGCGGTGAAGTAACATGGAAACTTTGGAGTGCGAAACCTCCGAAAATGCGAAGAAGTTGAGTTGTTTCGGCTGACATTTTGGGGATGTTGAAGGTTTCAGAGTGCGAAATGCCGAAACCAGGACTTAGCAAAAAACTCGAAGTGAAACCCTTCTCCAAAATTTCAAACTACAAAAGTTTGAAACTTCTAAGGCTGAAAGACCAAAAGAAGGGTTTCGAGGGTTAGAGCTCGAAAATGAGCCCTAGATCGAGTTCGACCACGAACTTTATGCTAAGGGGTCCAAGGGGACAACCCTGCAACTCCGAAGCAGGACAAAACAACAATGAAACCCTAAACCCTAGTGAGACTAAACTAAAAGTAAAAGACCCAAACCCTAGAATGAGAAAAAATAAAGAGGGAGGCGAAGAAACCTACCTCGAACACGCTGAAAAGGACCAAGAGACTCGAAGAAACATGTTAGGGTGAAAAGACAGAGACTAGAGGCAAAGGCACGCACAAAGAGCTCTAAAAATGATTGTTGACACAAAATGTAAGTGAGAAAACCACGCGGTCTTCTTCCTTATATAGGCAACTGACGGGGGTGACGTCAGTCACCACCGCCGATTGCCCTTTTGGACTTTCGATGTTTCGGACCTCTGAAAGGCCGAAGGGAATTGACCTTTCGGTGTTTTAGACCTCTGAAAGTCTGAAATCCCAAAGATGCGCTAGTGTCGAAGTAAAAGACTCTTTTGACCCTTTCACAGCTAGGGGACACCAAAAGTGTGAAAGTGTAAAACTAGATAATTTAAGCGACATGGAGACAAAGACTAGACTGACAAGCAGAAACTCAAAAACAACAAGCTAAAAGAAGGGGGGGCCCTTTAGCCAAGTGGCTCAAAAAGGGGAGCGTGGTTGTGGAACCACAATAAATCGCCCCAACAAAAGAAAGGGAAAAGAACCCGAGTATCCCCAAGCCATTCCACCATGAAACAATCCCATCTTGTGGTGAGCTAGACACAAAACCCTTCAGCAATAGTGATTCTCTTATCATCATATCAAGATCAAACAATCTTTACATCCACATCTGGTGTGTGTATGTATGTGTTTAAAATTCTCCAGAAATCCTTCATTATAAGTTTCTCAGATTCTCAACCCATCATAATGAAATCTCCGACCACAAGTACAAATTTGGACAAAAGACATTTTAGCCTTGCTCTACTGCCAGCTAGGCATCTATAGCCCTGGTAGAGGTTGCTAAAGTCACCCTTCCCCTCCTACATACAAGATTTATTTGAAGTTTTAAACTTCTCTGGAGGGCTCTTAAACTCAACATGTATCAAATTGAAACTAATTTGCTCGAATCATTGTATTATGGATACTTCATTTCTTCTTTTATTCCAGCTTTGGTGCTTTTGACGAACTGAGGCAGCGCTTAGGCTGTGCTACCTCTGCATTTGTATTCCTAATTTTTTTTGTTTTTAGCAATTTTTTGAAAACCCGGGAAGCGCTTAGACTGTGCTACCCAAGTATTTGAGCTTTCCTTTTTGTTGACTTTGTCTTTATGTGTTCCTCCTTTTGCTTTCTTGCTCTTTTCTTTTAGTCTATGTTCCAGGTGGGAGAGGGTTCTGACTTCTGATCCCCTTCACAACCATAGACGTTACTTGATTCTGATTGGAATCCTATCCAAGAAACTCACGGTTTGGAATCCTTTTAGATGTGTGTTAGTGTTGAGGATGGTCTGCTCTGATGAATTCACTCGAGAATTCTGAGAGGAAAACACTTCACTTCCAACTTCTGTATCTGGCTCGCTTTAAGACAAAAATCAAACCAAAGGGTTTGACAAGAGGAGACCCTCATCTTTGACCCAAACTACCTGACGCAAAACATTTAGTTCAAAAGACACCTATCCCCTAAAAGACACAAACTAACTGACCCAAAGAAAAAAGGACACACAAGACAAGATCCTAATCTAAAAGAATGTATAAGAAAAGACCCAAGTCCATCAAGACCCGAAGTAATGCTTGAGATACTGGCCATTGACGAGCAATGAGACCAGCTCCCTATCGAGAGAACTGATTCTAAAAGTGTTCTCCTAAAATATCTGCAATTTGGAAAGGGCTTATCCAAAAATGTTGGAATTTAGTGTGGCCGCCTGGTTTTTCTTTCACTTTATCCCACATCAAAACTAAATCAGAAATCCTAAAGGCTTTTATTGTTTTTCTTTTGTCAAACCAATACTTCATGACAACTTGATGTTTGGCCACATGTTCTAAAGCCATGGTTCTCTTTTCTTTGAGATCCAACAGGTTCATGAGGCAAACTTGCACTTGATCCTCACCTTCGATGTATTGATCTATGAATCTCAAGATGGGTATTTTTAGGTTCATAGAAAAAATCAGTTGCAGGCCGTAAACCAACTGGTAGGGGGAAGTCCCCAAAGCATTTTTTATTCTCACCCGATTAGTCCACAAGGCATATTTCAGCTGTGTGTGCCAATCCCGAGGGTTATCATCCAAGAGGCGTTTGATTATTGTTGTTAAGTTTTTATTCGTTGATTCAACAACCCCATTCCCTTGTGGATAATAGTTGGATGAGAATTGAGGATTACCTGATTTTTGAAGGCCCACTGAATGAGGGATGCAGATGAGAAATAAGGTGCATTGTCACATACTAGAAAGAAAGGCATACCAAACCGTGTGACAATGAACTCTTCTAAGAACTTGGTTACCACTTCCGTGGTACAATTTCTTAGAACCTATGCCTTTGTCCATCATGTGTAGTAGTCAGTTGCAGTGAATATGTACCTATGTCCTGCAGAGGAAGGAGGGTTAATCATCCCTATGAAATCCTGCCCCCATTGGGCGAATGGACGTACCTTGTAAACTGGGTGTAGGGGCATCATGGGATGTCTCTCGTGAACGACACTAGTTTGACAAACATGACATGAACACACGTGTTCGTGTGTATCTTTGAACAAGGTAGGCCAATAATAATCAGATCTCAATATCTGATGGGCCGTGGCTTCAGCTGACCTATGCTGTACTTGTCATGAAACTTCGCGAGAACTTGTTCAACTTCTATCCTATCCAAGCAACGTAGGTAGAGACCATCGTAATTGCACTTGTAGAGCTTTCCATTTTTTAGCATATAGGAGCTGCTTTTATTCCTTAGGGCTCTCCTCTAGGAGCCATTCAATCATTTTGGGCAATGGTTTTGGAGTAAGTAGTAGACTATATCTTGATACCACACATCAGTGACTATCCCTTCATTGGTGTATACTTAGCATACTAGACCCTGTTCTGTCTTTGCTGTCATTTTGGTGAGGCCTTGACCTCTCACTAACTTCATTGGCTAAATTTTGATGTCGAATTATTGTAGTATAGCCATCCATTTCCCCCTTCGTTCTCCCATCTCATTTTGCATTAACAAGGATTTGACAGTCGGATCAAGAACAATAGTGATGACCTTGCTTCTCAGGATGTAATGTCTGAACTTCTTGACAACCTTGACCAATGCGAAAGACTGTTTGTCAAGATTGGGGTACTTGAGTTTGATATTTTTTAATGGACAACTCATGAAAGCTATTGGTCTTTCATTTTCCCCTTCCTTCTTTTGGGTAAGGATTCCTGCACATGAGTGCTTTGATGCAAAAGAGTAGACCTTGAATGGTAGAAGGTAATCTGGGCTGACTAGAACTAGAGCAGTAGCAATGGATGTCTTAATCTCTTCAAAGGCTTCTTTAGCAAGAGTGTTCCATTCAATCTTTGCATCTTTCTTCAACATGTCATTCAACATATGCACTATCTCTGCAAACCCACTAATAAACTTTCTGACGAAGTTGATCTTTCCAAAGAAAGATTTCAGTTCCTTTTGACTATTTGGGGGAACCAGTTTAAGGATAGCCTCGACTCTTTCCGGATCAATTGAAATACCTGTCTTAGATATGATATGTCCAAGTAGCTTGCCATGGGTTACCCCAAAGACGCACTTCTTGGGATTTAGTGAAATGCCATAACGCCTACATCTCTTCAACACCTTACGCAAATCTTCGATGTGGTCTACATGGTTTCTAGAGAATACGTTGAGGTCATCCATATATATGATGATGCATTTGTTGATTAGGCCTTTAAAAGCTTCATCCATAGTCCACTGGAAAGTTGCTCCTATGTTAATCAAACCAAACGAAATGTGGCGGTAAGCAAATTTTCCCCACTTCGTAGTGAATACCGTCTTCTAATGGTCCTCTTCCTTTACCATAACCTAATTGTACCTTGAGTAACCATCGAGGAAAGACATCATTTGGGAGCCCTCTGTCTAGCAACCTTATTGTATTGCAATAATAATCAACCTTAATTACATTGATTTCATACAATTTATAGAGCCACGCTCTCAATTTCGTAGCTAGGGATTTGAAATTTCGGGGATGTGAAGGTTTCAGAGTGTGAAACGCCGAAATCAAGACTTAGCAAAAAACTCGAAGTGAAACCCTTCTCCGAAATTTTGGACTACGAAAGTCCGAAACTTCTAGGGCCAAAATACCAAAAGAAGGGTTTCGAGGGTTAGAGTTAAAAAATGAGCCCTAGATCGAGTTTGACTATAACCTCTATGCTAAGGGGTCCAAGAAGACAACCTTGCGACCCCGAAGCAGGACAAAACAACAATGAAACCCTAAACCCTAGCGAGACTAAACTAAAACTAAAAGATCCAAACCCTAGAATGAGAAACAAACAGATAGAGAGGGAGGTGAAGAAACCTACCTTGAACACGTTGAAAAGGACCAAGAGAACCGAAGAAACACACTAGGGCGAAAAGACAAAGACTAGAGGTAAACACACACAAAAAGAGCTCCGAAAATGATTGCTGGCACAAAACTTAAAGTGAGAAACCCATGCGATCTTCTGCCTTATATAGGCAACCGGTGGGGGTGACGTCAGTGACCACTTCCGATTGCCCTTTCGAACTTTTGGTGTTTTAGACCTTTGAAAGGATGAAATGTTGAAAGGTCGATTCCCTCGGGGAATCAACCTTTCGGTGTTTTAAACCTTCGAAAGTTCGAAATCCCAAGGATGCGCCAGTGTTGGAGTAAAAGACTCTTTCATCCTTTTGGCCCTTTCGCACCTAGGGGACACCAAAAGTATGAAACTATACAATTTAAGTGATAGGGAGACGGAAACCAGACTGACAAGTAGAAACTCAAAAACATCAAGCTAAAAGAAGGGGGCCCGTTTAGCCAAGTAGCTCAAAAAGGGGAGCGTGGTTGTGGAACCACAATAGGGCCATTTGGAAGAGTGACGTCCCTTGGTGAAGGGGCACCACAAAAGGTATAAAGGAAGATGAATCTTCCTCTCTTGAATATAATACACATCACACATAATCTGCTTTATTGAGAATAAGCAGTGCTTGGGGGAGACAAATATATTGTCTATGGTTGGGAGGGAAATAAGAGTTATTGCCCATGGTTAAGTGAGCAATCAGAAAAACAACATGATAGGGGCGGGTCATGTGATCACTAGTTCCAAAAAGAAATAGTTTCATAATTGATGGGTGAATATGAAACCACCAATTTGTTGAAAGTGTCATTTTGTCATTTGACATGAAAACAACCATTGACATTTCAAAATTTGTATTTTTCCATTTCGTGACATCATTTCAACTCCAATTTGAGATTGTAAAAGCAACATTAACCATTGTGAATTAATTTTTTTATAAGATAATTAGAGGAAGCATCTAAGTGATGTACATAGAGGGTGCATTTGTGATTCTAAGTTGAATATAACACAACACAGAGGGAAGCGTGAGAGTAAATGATTAATATAAGGTGTAGAAAACCAAATGTTCTTGCTTGTTATATGCCTAAGAGGTCTAATTTTGTTTTCCAATTAGAAATAGTGGTTAATAAGGCTTAATATCTCTCTCTAGCTAAAATTTTCTCACAAAATTTAGGATTTCTAGTGAAAATTATTGATCTCTAAACACACAATAGATCTCTATCCTTATCCAAATCTTTGTAGGAAAATCAAGTAAACCATCGATCATCTCATGCCAACCAAACTACACTTGCAACACAAAAATATTGAACAGTGTCTATTTCCTAGGAAAATAATCATTGTGTTGAATTAGAAGATTATAACTAAGTCATTTCCAATGCTTATTGAATATACAAGGAAAATGTAGACTCTGAGAACTCCTTCTGTCTACTTATAATTTGCATCTTCACATTAAAAGATTATTTTTCTCCAACATGAACATTTTCTCAAAAGCAACCATATCATGCAGAGAATTCATTATATGTCTAGAGTCTACCATGAATAATAACACATTACTACCATTGATAGTGATCTAGAGCTACTCATGGCATCATCATAACCTTATGCAATTTTTTGAATACAATCATGCCAAATGAAACATCCTACTATGCACTCAAAGAGCTTCTCATGAATGTTGGAAACTATAATTGAAACAATTGTTATATTGTCATTGATGTCAAACCTTAATTGGTAAGACAATTTCTATCTAGTAGAGTACCATATCTTTTGATTGATGAAGAAGATTTGAAAAGAGGAGATAACAAGAGGACCTAATGAAAGGTTGAGTTATGTGATACTTCAATGGATACTTGATTAGTTGACATGTTGACAAGGTAATGTGTTGTTTATCTTTAACACTAAGTGAAGAAGTCAATAGATTTGAAGCATAGGCTTAACCGAGTAAAAGAGAAGAAATTTAGTTTAAGTCGAGTGATGCTAGTGTCGATCAAGTGCCAGTATAAGCTGAGAAAATTTAGTGTCGATTGAGCATCAGTAATTGTCGAGCAAAAGATAATTAATCAAGCGAAGACGATGTTTACCGAGAAGTAAAGTTTTAGTGATGACCGAGATATCCAATGATGACTAAGTAGATGAACACAATATTGACCGAGTGTCAATAATTTGCAATTTGTGAAGGAATTGAGAATCCTAGCCGACATAGTTGAATTATTGGGATATGTAAATTGTGTTGACATTATTAATGAATGATCTGGAGCATTTAATGCATGATAAACCTTTTTCTTATGGATTCAAGAAGAAGTTTGGAGAAGTATCTAGAAGGAAAAGGAGGAGAGAAAAATGATGGAAGGATTCAATGAATTTGACCTAAACATGAGATCTACGGAAGAGAATAAGAGGCAAAATATTAATCTACTTGATCAAGGAGGTATAAGGATGACCTAATTGTGAGGTTATGAAGAATGTGGAAAGAGGTTGATTTTATTGACTGACGAACCTAAGTAGAAGGCTAAGAAGAGCTATGAAGAGCTGAACAAAGTTGAGGTGATTGCTTGAAGAGATTTTTGAGCATATTAGAGATGGAGATGATAATCAAGATCAGTCAGTAAATTAGCATTGGAGCATAGTGGGTCTTTATTTGTAAAGTGAGTTGTATATTTCAGATCATAACCTACTATTACTTTCTAACCATTGTACCAGTCAAAATCCTTTAATCAAGATTGACCTAACAGTCATTTTGTAAACCCTTTAGTCAAGGTGACATTCTAATGGAATGTTCTTAAGCCCTCTAACCAAGCCACTCTTAACAGGGTGATTAAATCCTTTAACAGGGTCACACCTAATAGTGTGTGTTGTAAACCTTTAACAGGGTTGGCTTCTCACAAAGCTCACTTTAGAAGAGTGAAAATTAGTAGCATGTTACTGGTGGTTTTTCTCAAATTGGGTTTCCATGTTAAATCCTAGTGTTATACTTGTGTGAATTTTATTTGATGTGAATGTTGTTGAAAGTTTTATATTCTGCAAGTTGATTACTTTTGGACAGTGTACTACAAGTTTTATGTTACTAATATATTCTATAGAGACCGAGTGAATTGCTGATTAGATCTAAGATTGTTGAAGAGTTTTAAAGTTTTGTTGGTACATCTGGACCTGAGGATAACTGATTCAGTCACCCCTCTCAGTTATTCTAAAATCATTCTAACAATTGGTATCAGAGCTATTGGTGCTTGTAAGGAAATTTTTTAAAGGTACTTGAAGCTAATGATCAAGATGTACAAAAAAGAGGTACCAAAGATGAACAAGGAGAACTTCTCTGCATGACAGAGTTTGATGAAATTGCACCTAGATGGTATTGGTGATTCAGTGAAACACTATGTGGATATGATTATGTACCACCTGCTGCACCTATGACAATTGAGGAGATGAAAGAAAAACAAGAACACAATCAAACAATGTTGGAGATTGCATATGCCCTAAGCTATTCTGAATTTGAAGACATCAAGGACTGTACTAATGCAAAGAAAATGTGGGACACACTAGCAGCTATCTATGATGGGGACACAAATGTGCTGAGAGCCAAATCTGAAAGTTTGAGAGGTAAGTTTGATGAAATGAAAATGTAAGAAGGTGAAAACATTGTTTAGTATTGTGGTAGAGTTAAAGAGGTAATAAATGCTATTAGAGGAACTAATGGAAACATTGATGATAAAACTGTTATTAGTAAAGTGTTGAGAACCCTACTTCCTATATATGCTATTAGAGTTTTTGCAATACAAGAATCTAGATGTACTCTTGGTAATGTCCTAACTTTGGAAGGTCTTGTTGGTAGGCTTACTACTTTTGAATTGTCTAATTTTGATAATTTCACTACTCACAACATTGAATCTACATTCAAGTCTCAGATGTTTTTTCATATGTCTAAAAGAGGAAAAGAAAGATGTGTGAATAGTGACCGTAACAACGAAAATGATAGTGATACTTCTGATGATGATCTAGATGATCTTGAGACACTTATGGCCAGAAGGCTACCGAGAGGAAAAAGAGAATTCAAAGGTAAACTTCCTATAATCTATTTTTCATGTAACAAAGTTGGCCATATTGCAACAAGACACCCATACAAGAATGAAAAGGATGAAAGAAGGGAAAACGAATATAAATACAAGAAATGACAAAGATCACAAAAGGTACAAAGACTACAAAGACAAAGGTAATAAATCTTGTTATGTTGCTAAAGAGGAAGCTGGTAGTGAAACTAGTGAATTTGATGATTGTGATATAGAATTTGTTTATGTTTCTATGAAAGATGATTCCGATGAAGATGAAAAAATTGCACTTATTTCATATGTGAGTAAAGGTGATAAATGAGTTATTGATAGTGGTTTCTCACATCACATGACTGGTGATAAAAGTAAGTTTGAAACCCTAAATCATTACAAAGGTAGAAGTGTTAAGTTTGGTAATGATACACCATGTCCTGTGAAAGGAAAATGATCAATAAGATTAATTGATAAGATCATATGTGATAATGCTTATTGTGTTCAAGGTATTAACTATAATTTGTTGAGTGTTGCACAGTTGAACAATACTGGTTACCGAGTTTTATTTCATCACAAGAAGGCTAAAATATTTGATGCCACTAGTGAACTAATTGGAATTGGAGAATAGACAAGAGGTAATTTGTTCTATCTAGACCTATCTGAAGAAACATGTTTGCTTGCACAATTTGATGATGTATGGTTATGGTATAAGATGTTGTGTCATGTGAACTTTGACAATTTGGTAAATATTAGTAAGATGAAGAAAGTTAGAGGTTTACCAAGATTGAAGAAACCCAATAATGTGATTTGTAAACAATGTCAATTGGGAAATTAAATGATAAAGTCTAGTTTCAAGAGCAAGACATATCCTTCTAATAATATTTTTGAATTGGTTCATATTGACCTTTGTGGACCTATTGGTGTGCAAAGTTACTGTGGTGATAAATATTTCATTCTGTTTGTTAATGACTATTCTAGAATGATGACTGTGATGTTTCTAAAAGAGAAATCTGATGCCTTTCAGTTGTTTAAGTGGTATTTGATAAAAATTAAGAAAGAAACATGTAAAAGATTGAAATGTTTGAGATCTAATAGAGGAGGAGAGTTCATATCAAATGAGTTCAATATATTATGCAATGATAGAGGAATAAAGAGATAAATTTCTGCACCTAGGACACCTCCATATAATGGTATAGTAGAGCGAAAAAATAGATCAATTATTGATTTTGCTAGAACATTGATAATAGAAAAGAATGTTGCACAAAAGTACTCGAGAGAAGCTATACATACAATTGTTTATACCTTGAACCGAGTACAAAACAAGAAAGGTACAAATACTACACCTTTTGAGTTATGGCATGGTTATGCACCTAATGTGAAATACTTTAAAGTCTTTGGAAGAAAATGTTATATACTGAAAGACAATAGGAATGGAAAACTTGATGCTAAAAGTGATGAAGGCATATTCCTAAGATATTCCACTAAGAGAAAAACTTACAACTATTTGAATTCTAACACTAACAAAGTTGTGGAAAGTGCAAATGTTAGAGTTGATGAATATGCAGAAAAGAATGAAGTTGAATGCAAGCAAGAACCTGAAATTTATAGATCTTTTGTCTACATGGAAGAAGGAGAAACTAGTAATGTACCTAAACCAAAAAACAAAGATGCCGAGCAATAACATGCACCTGCTGAGCCACAACAAGAAAATGCTGAGCATCAGGAGGATGCTTTCGAGCAATCAAGTGAGGAGGCAGGAAATCTACAAGATGAACCTGAAGATCAGGAACAAGTAGAAAGGAGATTTGAGCCTACATTGACACAGTATGTGAGAAGACATCATAAGTCAAAAAAAATAATTGGAGATAAAGAATTCAGAGTCATGAAAAGAAGTAAGTTGAAAGATCAAAATGCTTGTTATGTAATTTGAGCCTAAGACAATGAAAGATGCTTTAGAGAATGAAAATTGGATTCAAGCCATGAGTGACTGAATATAGCAGATAGAAAAGAATAAAACTTGGACACTACTGCCGAGACCAAAAGACAAGAATGTTATTGGGATAAAGTGGGTATTTAGAAATAAGCTAAATGAACATAGAGAAGTCACTAGGAACAAAGCTAGATTGGTATGCAAGGGATATGCACAGGAAGAAGACATTGAATATGGGGAGACATTTTCCCCATCTGTAAGATTGGAAGGAGTGAGAACTCTACTTGCATATGCATGTTTTAAAAGATTCAAAGTGTATCAAATGGATGTCAAATCTGCATTTTTGAATGGAATACTGGAAGAAGTATACATTAAACAACCAGAAGTATTTTTTGACCCAAGCAAGAAGAACATGGTTTGTAAACTACATAAGGCACTATATGGATTGAAACAAGCCCCTAGAGCATGATATGAGATATTACACAATTATTTGATAAAGACTGGATTTGTAAGGACAAATGACAACAACAATCTATATTTGAAGACTAAAAAAGGTAAAGGGATATTGTTAGCTGAAATCTTTGTTGATGATATTATATTTGGAGGACAAGATGCCCTATGTCAAACATTTTCAAATGAAATGCAAATTGAATTTGAAATGTCTATGTTTGGTGAGATCAAATTGTTTGTTGGTTTGCAAGTTTATCAGATGAAGAAAAGCTAGGTATCTTTATTACTCAGTCTAAATATGTCAAGGAGATACTGAAAACTTTTGGTATGGAAGATTCTAGACCAGTAAGTACACCCATGGCTACTAGACAAAAACTATTAAAAAATGATGATACAACTGAAGTAAATCAAACCTTGTATAGATCTATGATTAGAAATCTACAATATGTTCTCCATAACAGACTGGATATTGCCATAGCAGTTGGGATTTTTGCAAGATTTTTTGCAAATCCTAAGGAGAGTCACATGATGGCAGTGAAAAGGACATTGAGATATCTAAAAGGAACATAGGACTATGGATTGTATTACAAAAAGAATGACACGTTTGAACTGAAAGTTTACACTGATGCAGATTGGACAAGAAACATGGATGAGAGAAAGAGTACAAGTTGTGGTGCATTCTTTTTAGGAAAGAGATTAGTCTCTTAGACACACAATAAACATAACTGCATTTCCCAATCTATAGAAGAAGCTGAATATATAGCACCAGTAGAAAATTATTCAAATTTAGTGTGGATTAAACAATTGTTAAAAGGTATGAAGGAGAAAATTACTGAGCCATTTGTTATTTTATGTGATAACACAAGCGCTATCAACATATCAAAGAATCCTATAATGCATACTAAGACTAAGCATATTGCTATCAAGTATCATTACTTGAGAGAGCTAGTTCAAGACAAAGAAGTGAGATTGGAGTATGTGAATACAAAGGAACAGTTAGCAGATATATTCACTAAGACTTTACCCAAAGATGCTCATGAATAACCTTAGAGGAAAATTAGGGGTGATTCCCCTAACTAAGGCTACCTAGTAGCATATAAGAGCATTGCATCAAATGGTATAAATCAGAATATCTGATAAATTGATGCAAAGGAGGTCACACTTTAGGAATTGCCTAGAGTTGTGAAAAGTAAAGCAAAGATGTTGATCGGTCATAAGCAAGATGATAGAGGGAGTAATAAAGTTCAGAGAACTGACAATAAGATATCTACATGATGAGGATGAATGTCTTTAGCATTGTTGTCAAAGAGGGAGAGATTCAATAGAAGTTTGTAGAGAGATTCAGAAAGAGTTGTCAAGAGTAAACTTGAGGGAGAGATTTAGTAAACCTGAGAGAAAAGAAAAGAGGGAGAAATTGAGCAAGGAGAGATTCAGTAAACTGATGAAAAAATAAAGAGTGAAATCTATCCAAGATGGAGCTGGTACTTGGCTGAGAATCTGAATGAAGCTAATGATATTAATGAAGATCTAATACACAAAGGGATTTGACTGAAGTTGCTTCATTACATATTTTTGGGTTGTATGGTAAAATATGTGGCGTTGCCATCAATGCCAAAGAGGGAGATTGTTGGAAACTACAATTGAAACAATTGTTATATTGTCATTGATGTCACACCTTAATTGATAAGACAGTTGCTATCTAGTAGAGTACCATATCTTTTGACTGATGAAGAGGATTTGAAAAGAGGAGATAACAAGAGGACCTAAGGAAAGGTTGAGTTATGTGATACTTCAATGGGTACTTGATTAGTTGGCACATTGACACGGTAATATATTGTTTATCTTTAACACTAAGTGAAGAAGTCAATAGATTTGAAGCATAGGCTTAATCGAGTAAAAGAGAAGAAATTTAGTTTAAACCGAGTGATGCTAGTGTCAACTGAGCACCAGTATAAGCTGAGAAAATTTAATGTCGACTGAGCATCAGTAATTTCTGAGCTGCAATAGATAATTAACCAAGTGAAGATAATGTTTACCGAGAAGTAAAGTTTTAGCGATGACCAAGATATCCAGTGATGATCGAGTAGATGAACACAATATTGACCGAGTGTCTGTAATTTATAGTTTGTGAAGGAATTGAGAATCCCAGCTAACATAGTTGAATCTTGGGATATGTAAATTGTGTTGACATTATTAATGAATTATTTGGAGCATTTAATGCATGATAAACCATTTTCTTATGGATCCAAGAAGAAGTTTGGAGAAGTATCTAGAAGGAAAAGGAGGAGAGCAAAATATGGAAGGATTTGATGAATCTGACCTAAACCTGAGATCTACGAAAGAGATTAAGAGGAAAAAGATTAATCTACCTGATTAAGGAGGTATAAGGATGACCTAATTGTGAGGTTATGAAGAGTGTGGAAAGAGGTTGATGTTATTGACTGACGAACCTAAGCAAAAGGCTAATAAGAGCTGTAAAGAGATGAACATAGTCGAGGTGATTGCTTGAAGATATTTCCAAGCAGACCAGAGACAAATATGGTAATGAAGGTCGGTTAATAAATCAACATTGGAGCATAGTGGATATGTATTTGCAAAGTGAGTTGTATATTTCAGATCAAAACCTACTGTTACTTTCTAACCATTATATTAGTCAAAACCCTTTAATCAAGGTTGACCTAACAATCATTTTGTAAACCCTTTAATCAAGGTGACATTCTAATGGAATGTTCTTAAGCCCTCTAACTAGGCCACTCTTAACATGGTGATTAAATCCTTTAATAGGGTCACACCTAATAGTGTGTGTTGTAAACCTTTAACAGGGTTGGCTTCTCATAGAGCTCACTTCAGAAGAGTGAAAATTAGTAGCATGTTACTGGTGGTTTTTCCCAAATTGGGTTTCCACATTAAATCCTGGTGTTATACTTGTGTGAATTTTATTTGATGTGAATGTCGTTGAAAGTTTTATATTCTGCAAGTTGATTACTTTTGGATAGTGGACTGCAAGTTTTATGTTACTGATATATTCTATAGAGACCAAGTGAATTTTTTATTAGATCTAAGATTGTTGAAGAGTTTAAAACTTTCGTTGGTACATCTGGACCTGACGATAACTGATTACCCCCCCTCTCAAATATTCTAAAATCATTCTAACAATGACATCATAATCAAATATACATATCCTTAAATTTAAATATTATACCCCTATGACCAAATTCTTTCCCTTTTGCATCATTTTTGCAATGTTGCAATTTCATAACATTTGTGCATTTTAGCATTTTTTCACAAAACTCTACCAAACCTTGCCAAAATGTTCTTGGACACCCCAAACATATCAAAATGGACTAAATAATTCCAATCACAACCATTCCAATCCTTTTTAAATACACTTTTCACCCTTTGACTACTTTTGACTCTATTAGGACCTTATAGGTCTATTTGGACAAAGGACTCTTATGGCCTTACAAAATGAATTGTTTTGACTCAAATGGTGCTTAGGACCTTACATAACATGGATGAAAAATTAAAAAAGAATAAAAAATGCAAATTAACCTTTATGAGACATTTCAAACGTTAGGTGCCCCTACATCGTACGTTTGGCCTACAAAATTTTGCAAGTCCCTTAGAAACATATAGTAGCAACTTGCAATAACTTCTCTGTTTTGGAGTGCTTCCTCTCATTGAAATTTTCTTTCTTTGTTTTGGTGTCATATTTTTTTCTTCGACTATTCTTCACTTTTTCCCTTTGCCATCTCTCTTGTTCTCGCCCTTAGGTTCACACTCAAAAGGATAGAGGACTATCCTTGCAAACTTTCCTCTTTCTAACCAAGAATTCATTCATCTTCTCATCAACTCCTATCAGTGGATTATCTTTCATCATGGTTTAAAACTCAAGAAATTTATAAGACATGTATTCATATGATTTACTGCCGCACAACACCAACTCATCAAACCATCCATCTTACCCAATTGTAGATCCTAGAAGATGCCTCTCTCTCTCTCTCTTTACATTGCACCTTCTACCCATCTTAATATCCATTTGAGGATGGTGAGTATAAACCTCAACTTGTCTTCCAACACATAACTTATCAGAAACCTTCCTCTCTACAACTTGCATGGCACAAGCACCTACAACCAAAAACTCAACAAATCCCATATTAGCTATCTCTAATACCAATTGACGTAGAGGGCCCGTAACTCACACAAAAACCCACACATGTCATCATTCAACAATGTATTAGGAAAGAAACCTGATTGGATCTTCAAGCCATTCCATATTAAAAACATTAGTTTTTTTTGTAACAACACCTATTTCAAATCATACACTTTCTCTCACAAGTCACCATCAATGACAAATAGGATTTCTAGTACTCATAAGACCCAAGTAATTCCAATGTGTTCTTGTAGCAACTTCAACACACCAAAAACTTGGTTCAAAACTTCAAACTCTAAAAAAAAACACCTTGAACATATTTGGAATGATGAACATGTTATGACAAAACCATACATGGTCAACAAAACATAGACAATGCATATAAAATATCTCAACAAACTTCCTGTCTTTGCAACGACAGGAATTCATACAGAAAATGACATTTTCAAGAAATGGACTTGTTTGTCCCCTCAAAAGGTATCACATTTTTTTTTGGATACAAGAATTTTTTTTTCCACATTATTATCATTCCATCCATCTATTTTTTTGGTCCATACTAGCCCATACATAATCATACCAACACATTTTTTGACTACAAATTCTAGGAAATATTTTCTGAACATGATGCCTTCACAAAAATGACCATAACTTATTCAATTCTTCATAAAAATAAATGAGAATTGAATGAAGTGAAATATAATTCACGTGTATATCAAGTACAAGAGTTCTAATTTCATTAATAGGCTGTACATGGCCATACAACTCACTAAAATATGACTATTCCTATTTTCTTAACAATCATTAATGTAAAATAGAATCTTAGGGTATCATTAAATTTTGAACAAAAATTCATAACCTGATCTACCACTTTAGCATCTTAGTAAACATATTAAAAACAACCATTTCACCAATTTTTGGGCTATTCTATTGAGTGGATAAAGAGAAACACAATTTTAAAACCCTTTGTTTATTTTAGCAAGGGTTTGAGCTTGTCAACACAAAATTCATCATAACTTGCACAAAATTCCATGAAAATAAATGAGAGAGGATTCAAATTAAAAATTATTCATTACTCTATCTTCTGTAAGAAAATAAACATTGAAATTACAACATAGATGTTCAAACATGGCTCTGCAACAACTACATATTGTCAAAAATGTGTGATAATCAAAGTTTGTTGAATGCTTCTTTGGAAAACTCTTCTCCAGACTGCCCAAAATCTCTATCATCGACCATAAATTGGTTTTATAAACCATTCACAAGTCCCTCAACTGTTGTAACTATCCCTATGACCGAATTCTTTCCCTTTTGCATAATTTTTTGCAATGTTGCAATTTTGCAACATTTGTGCATTTTAGCATTTTTTGACAAAATTCTACCAAACCTTTCCAAATTGTTCTTGGACACCCCAAACATTAAAAAGTGGATCCCAATCACAACTATTCCAACCCTTTTTGGACACTTTTCACCCTTTGACCACTTTTGACTCTATTAGGACCTTATAGGTCTATTTGGACAAATGGCTCTCATGGCCTAATGAAATGAGTTTTTTTTTACTCAAATGGTCCTTAGGACCTTACATAACATGAATGAAATATTAAAAAAGAATAAAACATGCAAATGAACCTTTATGAGACATTTCAAAGGCTAGGTGCTCCTGCACCATACATTCGTCCTAATTTTTTTTTCCTAGTCCCTTGGAAACATATAGTAGCAACTTGGAATAAATTCTCTGTCTTGGAGTGCTTCCTCTCTTTTAACTTGTCCTTTCTTTGTCTTGGTCTCATATTTTTGTCTTCAACTCTACTTCACCTTTTCCCTTTTCCATCTCTCTTGTTTTTTCCCTTAGGTTCACACTCAAAAGGACACATGACTGTCTTTGCAAAATTTCCTCTTTTTAACCAAGCATTCATTCATCTTCTCATCAAGTCCTATTAGTGGAGTATCTTTCATGATGAATGCAAACTCAAGTGCTTTATCAAACATGTATCCAAATCCTTTATTGTTGCACAAAACAACTCAACAAACCATCCATCTTACCCAACAATAGATCCTAGAAGATGTGTTACTCTCTCTTTACCTTGCACTTTCTATCTATCTTAGTCTCTATTTGAGGATGGTGAACATAGACCTCAACTCGTCTACCAACACACAACTTCGTAGAAATCTTCCTGTCTACAACTTGGATGGAACAAGCACCCACAACCAACAACTCAACAAATACCATATTAGCTAGCTTTGATACCAATTGATGTTGAAGATCCATAACTCACAAAAACCCACACATATGATCATTAGGAAATGTATTTGGAAAGAAACCTTATTGGATCTTCAGGAAATTCTATCTTAACAACATAATTTTTTTTTGTAACAACACCTATTTCAAATCCCACACTTTCTCTCACAAGTCACAATCAATGACAAATAGATCTTCTAGTACTCTCTAGACCCAAGTAATTTCAAAGTCTTCTTGTAGAAACTTCAACACACCAAAAAATTGGTTCAAAAATTCAAACTCTACAAAAAAACACCTTGAACAAATTTGAGAATGATAAACATGTTATGGAAAAACTGTACATGGTCAGAAAAATATAGACAATGCATATAAAAGATCTCAATAAACTTCCAGTCTCTGTAGCAACAACAACTCAAACAAAATATGACAATTTTCAGAAATGGACTTGCTTGACCCCTCAAAAGGCATCACAATTTTTTCTGGAAAAAAGTTATTTTTTGCCACATCATTATCATTCCATCCATCTAATTTTCAGGTCCGTACTCGCCCATACATAATTATACCAACATGTTTTCTGACTGCAAATTTTGGGAAACAATTTATGAATAGACTGCCTTCACAAAAATTACCATAACTTATTCAATTCTCCATAAAAATCGATGAGAATTGAATCAAGTGAAATATAATGCATGTGGATATCAAATAAAAGAGGTCTCATTCTATTAATATGCCATACATGACTGTACAACTCACTAAAATATGAATTCCTATTTTTTTTAACAATCATCAATGTAAAATAGAATCTTAGGGTATCATTAAATCTTGAACAAAACTTCATAACCTAATCTACCACTTTAGAATATTAGTAAACATATAAAAAACAATCATTTCACACATTTTTGGGCTATTCTATTGAGTGTATAAAGAGAAACACAATTTTTAAACCCTTTGTTTATCTTAGCAAGGGTTTGAACTTGTCAACACAAAATTCATCATAACTTTCACAAAAATCCATGGAAATGAATGAGAGAGGATTAAAATTAAATATTATTCATTACTCTATCTTCCATAAGAAAATAAACATTGAAATTACAACATAGGTGATCACACATGACTCTACAACAACCACATATTGTCAAAAAACATGTGACAATAAGAGTTTGTTGAATGCTTCTTTGCAAAACTCTTCTCCAAACTACCCAAACTCTATATCTTCGACCATAAATTGGTTTTATAAGCCATTCACAACTCCCTCAACTATTGTAACTATCCCTACAACTGAATTATTTCCCTTTTGCATCATTTTTGCAATGTTGCAATTTTGCAACATTTGTGCATTTTAGTATTTTCTGATAAAATTATACCAAACCTTTCCAAATTGTGCTTGGACACCCCAAACATACCAAAATGGAATAATTAAGTTCAGTAACAATCATTCCAACATTTTTTGAACAATTTTCACCCTTTGATCTCTTTTGACTCTATTAGGACCTTATAGGTCTATTTGGACAAATGACTCTGATGGCCTTACAAAATGAGTTGTTTTGACTTAAAATATCCTTAGGACCTTACATAAAATGGATGAAACTTTACAAAAGAATAAAAAATGAAAATTAACATTTATGAGCGATTTCAAAGGCTAGGTGCTCTTGTACCATACATCCGGCCTACAAAATTTTCCAAGTCCCTTGGAAACATATAATAGCAACCTACAATAACTTCTCTGTCTTGGAGTGCTTCCTCTCTTTGAACTTGTCATTTCTTTGTCTTGGTGTCATATTTTTGTCTTTAACTCTGCTTCACTTTTTCCTTTTTCTATCTCTCTTTTTCTTGCCCTTAGGTTCAAACTCATAAGGACACAAAATTGTCCTTGCAAACTTTCCTCTTTCTAACCAAGCATTCATTCATCTTCTCATCAAATCATATCAGTGGAGTATCTATCATCATGGCATAAAACTCAAGTGCTTTATTAGACATGTATCCATCTCCTTTATTGATGCACGAAACCAACTCAATAAACCATCTATCTTATCCAATAGCAGATCCTGGACGATGCCTCACTCTCTCTTTACCTTGCACCTTCTATCCAGTTTAATCTCCATTTGAGGATGGTGACCATAGACCTTAGCTTGTCTACCAACACACAACTTTTCAAAAACTATCCTCTATGCAGCTTGGATGGAGAAAGCACCTGCAACCAACAACTCAATAAATCCTAGATTAGCTAGCTATGATACCAATTGATGTAGAGGGCCAATAACTCACACAAAAGCCCACACATTTGATCATTAGGAAATGTATAAGGAAAGAAACCTTATTGGATCTTCAAGCCATTCCATCTTAACAACATAAATTTTTCTAACAAAACCTTTTTCAAATCCCACACTTTCTCTCACAAGTCACCATCAATGACAAATAGGACTTCTAGTAGTCTCAAGGCCCAAGTAATTCAAAAGTCTTCTTGTAGCAACTTCAACACACAAAAAACTTGGTTCAAAACTTCAAACTCTAAAAAAATCACCTTGAAAATCTTTGGAATAATGAATATGTTATGACAAAATCATACATGTTCAGAAAAACATAGACAATGCACATAAAAGATATCAATAAACTTCCTGTCTTTGTAGTGATAGGAACTCATACATAAAATGACAGTTTTCAGAAATGGACTTGTCTGACCCCTCAAAAGGCATAAAAAGTTTTTCTAGAAAAAAATTGTTTTAGCCACATCATTATCATTCCATCCATCTAATTTTTAAGTCCCTACTAGCCCATACATAATTATACCAACATGTTTTCTGACTGCAAATTTTGGGAAACATTTTCTGAATAGGTCGCCTTAAAAAAACTGACCATAACTTATTTAATTCTCCATAAAAATTGATGATAAATGAAGCAAGTGAAATATAATTAATGTGGATTTTAAATACAAGAGGTCTTGTTCCATTAATAGGCTGTACATGGCCGTACAATTTACTAAAATATGACTATTCCTATTTTTTTAACAATCATCAATGTAAAATATAATCTTAGGGTATCATTAAATTTTGAAGAAAAATTCACAACCTGATCTAACACTTTAGCATATTAGTAAACATATAAAAAAATCATTTCAAATTTTTTTGGGGTATTCTATTGAGTGGATAAAGAGAAACACAATTTAAAACCCTTTGCTTATCCTAGCAAGGGTTTGAACATGTCAACACAAAATTCATCATAACTTGCACAAAACTCCATAAAAATGAATGAGAGAGGGTTTAAATTAAATATTATTCATTACTCTATCTTCCATATGAAAATAAATATTGAAAGTACAACATATGTGATCACACATGGCTCTGCAACAACCATAAATTGTCAAAAACGTGTGACAATCAAAGTTTGTTGAATGCTTCTTTGCAAACTCTTCTCCAAACTACCCAAACTCTCTATCTTTGACCATACATTGGTTTTATAAACCATCCACAACTCCCTCAACTATTGTACCTATCGCTATGACTGAATTATTTCCCTTTTGCATCATTTTTACAATGTTGCAATTTTGCAACATTTGTGCACTGTAGCATTTTTTCACAAAATTCTACCAAACATACCAAAATTGAATAAATAATCCCAATCACAACCATTCCAACCCTTTTTGGACACTTTTCACCCTGTGACCACTTTTGACTCTATCAGGACCTTATAGGTCTGTTTGGACAAATGGCTCTCATGGCCTTACAAAATGAGTTTTTTTTTACTCAAATGGTACTTAGGACATTACATAACATGGATGAAATGTTACAAAATAATAAAATATGCAAATTAACCTTTATGAGACATTTCAAAGGCTAGGTGCTCCTACACCATACATCCGACCTATGAAATTTTCCAAGTCCCTTGAAAACATATGTAGAAACCTGTAATAACTTCTCTATCTTGGAGTGCTTCCTCTCTTTGAACTTGTCCTTTCTTTGTCTTGGTGTCGGATGAGGCCAATTTAAGGCCTATTTGATTCATGTTTTTATATGTTTTTATGGCTAGGACTTGAGAACTTTATGAGCTTTTGATGGACTTATTCAGACTGCTTATGTTTAAACTACTATGTGTGTGTGCACTATGATGTTTTTAAGATTAAATGAATATGCTGAACATATATGTTATATAGTTGCATGGAATGGAATATTATGTCTTTCTATCTTGCATTGATTGGGTAGTTCTTCCTATAGCCATGTGATAAGAGCAAAGCTGATACAAGGGACACTTATTATGAATTTTATCTTGGATATGTATTGCAATTTTTGCATGTGCACGCTAATCTTTTGCAGGAAAATGGTGAGCCAATGAGGGAAGAAGAAGCCAACATCAGAAGACAAAGTGGTGATACGAAGTTGGTTAACTGTTTTGAACTCATAATGATTCCATTACTTTCAGTCATCAGCAGTTACTATTGTGGACTGAGTCAACATGGTTATCAACCGTCCTAGAGTAAATCTAGAAGTCATGAACTACTAAATTCATGTGTAACCGAATGTAACTTGCTCTTGTATTAAATGATGTTGTTATGTATCTTCAATATTGTCATATCACCGACGTTGGAGAATCCTACATTTAGGGAGTTTTGTTCTATTTTGATGTTATAAATAAGATGGAGTTTTAGATTCTTGAGTTAGTTAGTTTTTGCAAGGAATCATTTTGTAATCCAGTAGTAGTGAAATACAACTCTGTTGCTACACTTTATACTTATGTTTTACTCATGAATAAAATGATATCTACAGTTCTTAATCTCTGAGTTGTTATTCATTCACTCTTCCATGGGGGCCCATGCGGAAGGTGAACTCAGTTCATAGCTAGGTAGGAATTATATTTAAGTTTAATTGAAGTATTTAGAACTCTGTTTCTCTTGCAACCATATGGTAACAGAACTATTGGTTGTTTCCTGCATCATAAGCAAATAGATAATTTCCTGTTTGTAGCATGATTCCAAAGCACTAGGTTAGATTGTTATTCCATTTCTTAACTTAGTATTTCATTCAACATTTCAATTACATAAGTTATGATGACATTTAAGATGGGTTAGAGCATATACCTTGCGGGCATCATTTCAATTTTACATCCCTAGGCGATAATTTAATGAGCTTGGTATGTTATTCTAAGTATGATATTTGGCAATGCTTAAACACATAGTCACTATAAGAAGGATGCCCAATCCTTAGTTATAGAGTTATTATACTGACCAACCAATGTCATATTTTTTTCTTCAACTTTGTTTATCTTTTTGCCCTTTCCATCTCTCTTTTTCTTTCCCTTAGGTTCACACTCAAAAGGACACATGACTATCCTTGCAAGATTTCCTGTTTCTAACCACGCATTCAATCATCTTATCATCAAATCCTATCAGTGTAGGATTTTTAATCATGGCTACAAAATCAAGCGCTTTATCATACATGTATCTATATCCTTTAATATTGCCAAACAATAGCTCAAAAAACCATCTATCTTACCCAACAATATATCTTGGAAGATACCTCACTCTCTCTTTACCTTGCACCTTCTAACTAGCTTAATCTCCATTTGAGTATGGTGACCATATACCTTAGCTTGTCTACCAACACACAACTTATCAAAAACCTTCCTCTCTACAACTTGAATGGAACAATCACTTGCAACCAAAAACTCAAAAAATACAAAATTAGCTAGCTTTAATACCAATTGATGTTGAGGGCCCATAACTCACACAAAAACCCACACATTTGGCCATTGGGCAATGTATTAGGAAAGAAAGCTTATTGGCTCTTCAAGCCATTCCATCTTACCAACATAATTTTTTATTTGTTGTAGCAACACTTATTTTAAATCCCACACTTTTTGTCACAAGTTACCATCAATGACAAATAGGACTTCTAGTATGCTCAAGACCCAAGTAATTCCAAAGTCTTATTGTAGCAACTTCAACACACCAAAAACTTGGTTTAAAACTTCAAACTCTACAAAACAACACCTTGAAGATATTTCGAATGATGAATATGTTATGAAAAAACCATACATGGTCAACAAAACATAGACAATGCATATAAAAGATCTCAACAAACTTCTCGTCTTTGCAACAATAGGAACTCATACAGAACATGACAGTTTCCTGAAATGGACTTGTTTGACCCCTAAAAAGGCATCACAATTTTTTCTAGAAATTTTATTTTTTTTGCCATATCTTTATCATTCCATCCATCTAATTTTCAGGTCCATACTAGTCCATACATAATTATACCAACATGTTTTCTGATTGCAAAATTTGGGAAACATTTTCTGAATAGGATGCCTTCGCAAAAATGACCATAACTTATTCAATTCTCCATAACAATTGATGAGAATTGATGCAAGTGAAATTTAATTCATGTGGATATCAAATACAAGAGGTTTTATTCCATTAATAGGCTGTACATGGCCGTACAACTCACTAAAATATGACTATTCCTATTTGTTTAATAATCACCAAATTTTGGGCTATTCTATTGAGTGGAAAAGGAGAAACACAATTTAAAAAGCCCGTGTTTACCCCAGAAAGGGTTTGAACCTCTTAACACAAAATCAATCATAACTTGCACAAAAATACATGAAAATAAATGAGAGAGGATTCAAATTAAAGCTTATTCATCACTCTATCTTGCATACAAAAATAAACATTTAAATTACAACATAGGTGATACACATGGCTATGCAACAACCACAAATTGTCAAAAACGTGTGACCGTTAGAGTTTGTTGAATGCTTCTTTGCAAAACTCTTCTCCAAACTGCCCAAATTTTTTTTATCTTTAACCATACATTGGTTTTATAAACCATTCAAAACTCCCTCAACTGTTGTAACTATCCCTATGACCAAATTATTTCTTTTTTGCATCATTTTTGTAGTGTTGCAATTTTGCAACATTTGTGCATTTTAGCATTTTTTGACAAAATTCTACCAAACCTTGCCAAATTGTTCTTTGACACCCCAAAAATACCAAAATGGACTAAATAAGCCCAATCACAACCATTCCAATCCTTTTTGGACACTTTTCACCATTTGACCACTTTTGACTCTATCAAGACCTTATAGGTCTATTGGGACAAATGCCTCTCATGGCCTTACAAAATGAGTCGTTTTGACTCAAATAGTCCTTAGGACCTTACATAACATGGATGAAACATTAAAAAATAAGAAAAAATGAAAATTAATCTTTATGAGACATTTCAAAGGCTAGGTGCTCCTACAAAAAACATATACACATTCAACCATTTTCACTACCAAAACCCCCATTAAAGGGTGACTTGGAGCTTCCCATGGTTGAATTGTTCATGTTCTGAGAAAAGATAAGAACATTCATTGAGGTCTTGTAGCAAGAATGACTTAAAAATTCTTGTGACTTGAGGCATCATTGTTCAACTTGGAAAAATTCCTATTTGATTCACTTTAGGTTTTGGTATGACAATAATAATGTAGGAACATCCATGGTGTAAGGGAAATCTTGTATCACTTATACAAAGGGTATTCTTCTTTTGTTTTGTAGGTTTTCTTAGTTTCTTTGGAGTCCAAGGTGATTCTTATGAGGTGTAGGAAAGTCAAAAGTCTGAAAACAACCAAAATTATAGCTCGCTATATAGCAAGTTAGCCTATATGGGCATGAAAAATTACTTGAAGGATTGAGATTGAAAAATGAAGTGAATGGTGAAAGAATCATCTCAATATCTTGTACCATTTTGGAGATTAAAATTTTCATATTGGGGAATTATTCTATAAAGTTGCAAACTCAAATTTGAAGCCATTAGAAGCGTCACAAAAGCTCAAAAAGTGGATGACTGACATTGTAGATCTCTTTTTGAGATTTCTATCTTATATTACTATAGAAAATCAGACGCTTAACTCAAAAGTTATGGCTCCTAGAAGTTGTAATACAAAAATTCAAAATTCAAATGAAATATCTTCCTAGGCAAGAAAATGAACGATTGGACCTTTGGGTGCCCAAAAGGAGAGTTATACTTTGTAGAACATTCTAATTTAATTTGTTTCGACAAATAAAGAGGTGGACAAAGGTTAATGAAGACAACTCCATTAGTATAAAATGTGACTTTGAATTGTAGAGTTTTCTTAAAGTTTTGATTTATTTTTAGTGATTTAAGCCCATGCAGCATGGCATTGTAATTTTTGAATTTGTAGTTCCATTTATTGAAGAAACCAAAAGTGTTTCTTTCCTTTCAGTACAATTTTGTGTTAATATCTATTGTGGTGGTATGTGTGAATGTTCAAGTGGTATTAGAGTGGAGCTCTTGAGAGCATCCAAGTCATCAAACATGATACAATTTGCTTTAGGACTTGTGGTTGTGGGTTTGTGAGAAAGTCATCATAATGCCTTCATGAAGAAACCATGGTGGTGGAAGAATTTTTTTAATATAATATGGTTTTGGAGCCATATGGAGACAAGTTCAAGCATTGTAAAAGGGATTGTGTAGAGGGTTTGAGCCAAAAGGAAAGATGCAATATAGAGACAAAGTTGTAGAAGGACAAGATGCAACAGTGTTAGGAAAATGGTGTGTCAACCTTGCAATAATAAAAGTTTATTATTGATAAATTAGGGAAATGTCCTAGGGATTACCCCTAGGTGGGGGTCCAAGGGTTGCGTACCTTGGAAAAGTTTTTGGGGCAGTACCCTTGAAAGCCACATTTTATGTATAATTTATTATTATAAATCTTGATCATTTATTATTAGATCATAAGATTTGATGGTGGATATTATGTTGGCTTTCCTTTCCTTATAAGGAAATCCTATTTATGAGGGCATTATATTACAATTATGTATTATGATGTATTTCAAGAGCCTAACGATTATTGCATTGCCTTTGGATCTTTGTTGGTGATACTCCCGTGAGAAGCTTGTTATACAAGTATATTGTAATATGTGGTTGATTTTTGAATAATATATTGGGAAATTTTTGGAGTGAGGGTTTCCTCTTGAAATGATTTTTCGTATGCAAATCATTATATTGTGGTATGGATGTTATTTATGTTACTTGTGTTAAAATTTTTTAACCTGTTGTAATAATCCAAAAAGCTCTCAAAGTTAGCTTAGGAAGTTGTTATGCTATCTTAAACTCCTTTCAAGTGGTATCAAAGCTTGATCACCTTTAGTTTTAGTTGTGGGTAGTTGGAATTTTTTTAACTAATTAAGATTTAAGTGGGTCTTGCGCAAAAGATAATTTGTGATCTTGCTTCAAGAATTTTCAGATGGTAACTTCATCAAAAAGAATAGAGGTGGAGAAATTTCCTATGAATAATTTTGAGATGTGGAAGCTAAAGATGGATAATCTACTAATAAATTGAGATATGTGAAATGCTATTGATGAGAATTTACAAGCCTATAGATCCTACTCTGGCTTCTCAATATGATGTTATGGACCATAAAACTAAGGGTTTAATTAGATTGTTCTTGGGAAACTTTGTTTTAATCAATGTCTATAGAGAGTCCTCTATAAAGAAGACATGGAAAAAACTTGGGGAGATATAACAAGCCAAATCATACTTAGTGAGCAAAATTTTCATGAGAGAAGTATTTCTTGAGAATGAAAGAGGGTGGATAAATTGTGTACCACCTAGAAGGATTCAAAGGATCAACTGGAATCTATTTTTGTGAAGATGGACCATGAGGAGAAATGTGAATTTTTTCTTTCTTTTTTGTCTAATTTGTGGGATTTTCTTATTGTGGCTATCAACAATACTTCTGTTATTTTGAATATTGAGTATGTGGTGGGTTCTTTTCTTTTTGAAGAGGGAGGAGGAAAGTTTCTATCACTGCTAAGGAGGCCCTAAATATTTTTGGAAGATCTAAGGAAAAAGACAAGGATAAGTGTGATAAATCCAAGTCTAAGGGGAGATCCAAATCTCCTATAAAGTCAAAAGTTATTGCCAAAATTGTTGTAAGTTTGGACATTTCTATAAGGAGTGTAAACAAGAAGAAGAAAGAAAGAAATTTAATTATGATTCTGAGTCTAAGGAGGAAGATAGTTAATTATTTATTATGGCTTTAGTTACTCTTGTAGGTAATGACACACAACTAATTGATTCAAGTGCATCTTTTTATATGACCTCTAATAAAAATTAATTTTTTGAATATCAAAAATTTGATGGAGGTAAGGTGTACTTGGGTCATGATTCTCATTTAAGTATTGTAGGTCATGGTAAATTTAGAATCAAGTTTCTTGATGGTAGAATAAAGATGATTAAAGGTTTATTTTATATCCCTAGACTAGCATGAAATTTGTTATCTATGAGAAAACTATAGATGTGGGTGTGTAGATAGTATTTTATGATGTAGAATGTAAGATGGTTAGAGGTGCTATGATGATTTCTAGAGATGTCATATTTGGTACATTATATAAGTTGAATGCATACATTATTGAGTATAATAGTACTTTTGCAAAATAAAATCTATGACTATTTTGGTGGAAGAGGTGATGGTCTCATTTTCAATAGAAAGTCATGGCTTCTAGGTACCTAATGGTGTTCTTTATTTTGAATCAAATATACCTTTAAATAAGACTATGTTATGACACTAAACACTTGGCCACATTGGAGAAAAGAGTCTAAGGACTTAAAAAATAAAAACCTTGTTAAAGGTTTGATTGATTGTAATATTGATTTTGATTTTGGTGAGTATTGTATTTATGGGAAAACAAAGATTGCATTCAGTTTTACTTGAGTTCAGAAATATTGTGGTTTTTATGATATCCATTGTAAAATCCACATATTATGTTTCATTTATTGATTGTTATAGTATGATGTAGGAGCATTTGTTAGCTAGAGGTGAAACACCATTGTTAGAGTTAAGAATAAAGAGGCATAGCAAATGGGAGTTAAAAAGATAGTAAGGAGAAGATTAAGCATTGAGGAGAGTGAACAAGAGGGATACACAAGTAAAAATAAGCAATTTAATGATAAGTTCTTGGCCACATCTGAGGTGGTGAAATGTTGTGTTGATTGAAGAAGTGGAAATTGAGAGAGGAACAAATGAGTAGAAAAGAAAAGTTTTAAATTGAAGATTTAAAATGAGCTGAGGGGCATATGACAGAGGAAGAGAAGAGAGAGTGTGGGCACAAAAAGGAAGCAAGGTGGACAAAGAGGAGAAAATCCCACATCCAAATAAATAATGATTGGATTGCATATTCCAAAGGCACGTTAAAAGGGTGCTAGAAGAGAAGATCATAGTTGAGAAGAAAAGAACAAAAGAACAAAAGAAAAAGAGTGTGTGTGGTATCTAAGAATTAGAACATAGCCCTTAAGGAAGGAGATGAGATGTAGGGTGTTGAGTTTGAGAAAAGAAAATGATGAAACTAAGAGGCTATGTAGAAGAGAAAGAGAGTGTACACATTAGACAAGTCAAAGGGTGCGGGAAGGAAAGAAGAGAAGGGCTATAGAGGCTCTAATAGAGAAGAAGGAATAAATTGGGTGGTAATGGGGAAGCTTGGGGCAAGAATTGTGGTTTTCATATGACACATAAATTTATCAAGATTGTAGAAAAATGATACGGCTATTGAGAGATCTCTTAGCTATATTTTGATTTTATTTCTTCTGTGTTGTCAAGTTCAGACCAGTCTTGTCACTAATTTACATTCTTTGAAATATCTAAGTGAGTGAAGTTATAATAAATATTTTGTGAGAAAATATGGGAATATTTCAAAATATTTGTTAAGAAAGTAAGATAAATTATCTTTCAATCAATTACTTTGAGTTTGACTTCAAATTTGTGCTGCATACAAATACCCTCTCTATATGATTATGTTAGATGGTATCAGAACAAGAGTTCTTTAACATGCAAAAAAAGTGCCAAACATCAGGTAGTTTGGCACTAGGATTTGTGGGTGTAGTGTGAGAGTTTAAAATTTGGGTAGATGTACAGACTTATTCCACTAAGGGGAAGTGGGTAAAATAGTTCTTGAAGAGGTGCACCTTCAAGAATCTTTGTTGGATAATGGATAAGAGGTGCTTCAAGAGGTGCCACAAAGGAAATAGTCCTTGTAGATTGTAGGGAATGTGAGAATTTTTTGTGAAGATTGAAACTTTGAGTGAGATGTCTTTGAAGAAGAGAACAAGATGGGTCATTAGAAGATTTATAAGAATTTCATTTTGGAAGTAGTACTGGGAAGAATGGAAAGAAAAGAGGTTTTAAAATATCTTACTAGAAGAGTTAAAAAAGATCAAGACTGGAGTTGATATCTGGGAAAACATTATTTTCCTAATGATGTATTTATTATAGGAAATAAGGAAAGATGCAACATAGTGCCATGCATGTTGGATTGAAGAAGAAAATAATGAACATGAGTAGATATTTGTAATAGTGGCAACAAATGAAGAGAAGAACAAAATTGTAATAGTTGAGGAAGTTGCACTAGATAGAGAAGTTGAGATGTAAAATTAGAAGGTCCTAGATTTGACGAGAGAGTTAAGAGGAGAATGATCTTTAGTGGAAAGAAGAGATGGAGAACATTGATAGGTTAGAAGGAAATTGGATAGATGAAATTGAGGAGCTAAATGGTGCAACAAAAATGAAGGAAAAGATGTTGAAGAAACACAAGAACATGAGGTAACTTTGGAGGTTTTGAGTTTGATTTATTTGGGATGATGAAATTAAGGAATGATGTAGAGCAAGAAGAAAGTAGATACATGGAAAGCTCTAATTTCCATGCAGATTTATCTAAAGAGGTTGTAGATTTAGTTGTTGATGAAGAGAGCGAATTGTTGATGTTAACGTCGGGAGGTTGAGACAAACCATAAATTATTATATCATCGCAAGTGATGCATCACATCACTTGAGATAAAAATTGTTATGTATCGACCGATAGATATCTTTATCAATAAAAACATAGTGGTTTCGATTTATTAAGAGATGGATCATATCATCCTTCCCAATGGAATGTACAGACCAACTCCATAATCGACTAAGTGTGAAGTCGACTCTCCAAATAGCGATTATTATTTGCAAAGGATGTGTTTAATGATAACTAACAGTTATATGATAGCATATTGATCGTAATCAAAGGGATGTAATTAAGAGTTAATTATCATTGAATAGTTGCGTCTCTCTACCTATCCTCATGGCTCTTCATTCAGGTATAAGGAGACATTCGAATTATCTTCCCAAAACCACCGAACACACATACCATCAATAATAGATCATTCAAATTTCTCAATATGCAACATTCAGTTTGTGACATATATATATATTACAGATCATATCTCCAGGAAGATCGTATAGACAAAGATATATTGGAGATCAATATTCCTTTAGATCGATTCATATTAGAAGATCATACATATAGATTACAGATCAATTAAAGATTGATATTGGAAAATTTTTAATCAGGCCTCTATAAATTAATAAATAAACTTAAACTCTTGTTGCTGGGTTTTTCACCTTCAAGTTGGAAAGTTTTCCTAGGGTATATGCTGTGTAATTTTGCGTAAATTAATTTACTTCTACATTTAATTAGTCTGATCATAAAAATAAAAATGGTATCAGAGTGGGTTTGAGAAGATTGTGATCAAATTTCCTTATAGTAGAAAAGTTCCCTCTCATCCCTTAACTTCCAGGTGCTATATCAAGACTCGAAAATGGTGTACGGTCTTAAGGTTGAAGATAGACTTGAAGGTGCCTCAAACTTCAGTTTGTGGAAGTTTAGAGTTCTTATTGCACTTGAAGAAAATGATCTTCTTCAGTTTGTGGAGGAAAAAGATTTATCTAATTCAAATGATCAAGCGGATAAAATTTAATTCAAGAAGAATTCCATTCAAGCAAAGAAGATCTTGATTGACTTTGTAAAGGATCACTTAGTGCCTCTCATTTCCAAAATGAAAAATGAAAGAGACATGTTCAAAACTTTGGAAAGTATATATGAAATAAAAAACACAAGTAGGACTCTCACATTGAGACAACAACTTCATCAAGTCAAAATGACGAAAGGAGAATCAGACATATCTTTCTTCATGAAGATCTCAAAGTTGAGGGGTCAACTAAGCACCATTGGATATCAAGTTATGAATAAATATCTTGTCATGCTATCACTTAATGGTCTTCCTCAAACCTGCAAGGTCTTAGTGCAAGATCTAAACTACCTAAGTTTGATCATCTCAAGGTTGATTGCATTCAAGAAGAATCTAGGTTGGCTGCAAGGGGAATTGTTAAAGGTTCTCAAAATGAAGACTCACATGTTCTTTCCACTCAATCTACTAAGAAGAAAGGAAGAAATTGGAGAAAAAGAAACTTCCAAAGGAATAGAGATCAAAGATAAGACTCTGCAACTAATTATAAGAAGATGAAGAAAGATCTCTCTCACATTCAATGCTTTAGATATGCAAGAGATTTCTTATCTAGGCCCAAGCAACAAGTGACAAACATTAATGAAGTATAAAGCCAAAAGGAAGTAGAAAACAACTCAAATGGATTCCTCTTCATATATGCCTTATTAAGTAATGTTCCCAAAAATAGTGAAACTTGGCTAATTGATAGTGGAGCTTCTTGACACATCACAAGCTATCAAGAACATCTTTTAGATTGGGTGGAAAAGGAGTCTAACCTTCAAGTGATACTTGGAGATGATGCACACTATTCAATGAAAGGATTTGGTGCTACATCACTCAACCTAGAATTTGGGATTTAACTTCATCTAAGTGATTTCTCATTCATGCTAGGAATCAAAAGGAATCTTATATCTATTTCATCTTTGAAGGATAAAGGTTATTGTTGGTACCCATATAGACCCCGATAATAAAAATTTTCAGTTTTAGGTCTCGAACCTTTTGAACTAAGTTCAAAAGTAGTTTGAGAAGTTCAAAGTGGTTCCATTTAGTGAAGCAGTTTTAAGTGGTTTATTACGAGTCATTCAAATTCAAGGTTTCATTCAGAATCACGACATGCAGATTCAAATGCTCAAGGATTCAGGGTCATGCAGATCAAAGGCACATTTAGGTTCCTAATTTCATGATAGCCCAATGGTCAACTCTAGTACAATTGTTATGGTCGGTTCATATAGGTTCCAGATGACTCTTTGGTTCAGAATAGTCATGACAAGCTAGTTTGAAAGAATACTAGTGATCATACCTCAAAGCGGGATTATATGTTGTCAGCCTAAGTTTAGTGGTTTTTGAAAGTAAGGTGTTATTTCAAATGGTTATGGTTGGTATTTGGACTTATATATATCCTCTCGGAAGAATAGTGACAAGAGTTAGGAATGCAGACTTTGAGAGTTCAGGCTACTGATCCATGGAATCATGAATGTGAAATAAGCACATCATTGATGATCGACACTCACTAAATTCCTCCAATTGAAAACAAGAGACATGTCAGGTGATATGTGGAAGTCTTGGACCAAGACTCAAGTGTTATGTAGATTTTTCAAATAAAGCTCCAACATCATCAAGCTCATGCTAAATGTGAATATTGGCGAAGGCAAGAATTCAAAAGGCTATCCGCGACCCCCACATAAGAATTTCAGATCATAATCAAGAAGATGATGAGTCAGCTCATTCCCATTGCCGAGGTTCATCCATATGGAAGCATGGTTAAAGGACACAGATTGCTTGCGGCAATACTAATCAGGAAAAAACCGAGGAAGTGTTCTCGTTTTGGGTGTACTTATGTCGAGTCATGCTCAGTCTATGACAGTAGTAGAGGAATTATAAATTGCATCTTCCAGCAAATCGAGATCATCTTCACAGTTGAGGATATGCACATTTGTCACAACACGGTATAGAAATTTTGTGTCGCCATTAGTCTATGGAATTTCATCGAGCTTCCATAATAGAAATGGACTCTATAAGATTCTAATGTGTAGTGGAAGATTGAAAGTATAAATGGACACTCCCATTGCGGTGTGAAATCTCTTTCTCAAGTTATTCTACAAAATACCTAAGTTGACTAATGCCATGAATAAATTGAAGAATCCTCTCGAGGTCTATAAGTCTCAGGATGGGAAGAATGACAAGTTAAAAGTCAAATAGCATCGTATGGGAAGAGGTGATAGCGTTGGTATGAGTTTTTGAGATAACTCAGTTGCATCAAAGTTTGATGAGCACGTATACCACAATGAAGGCAGAGGGAGCCGATCAACTGTTTGATAGAATGATAGACTCGACAAAGACAAAGATATTGTCAGAGGGCAGCACTATTCGCATGAAAGGCATAGTCGAGATTGATGTATCATATTGTGAAGAGCTTCCAAGGTTATGGCAACAATGATCAACTGAAGGGCACGTCTAAAAGTGAGTTGAAAATAGTTGTTGATTCATTGGTTAGAGACGTTACTACAACAGGGTATGCTACTTTTTCATATGAAGATTCAATTTATGGCTTGGCTCAGTGCAAGAGAGACATGAGCACCAATGATTGTAGCCACTGTATTTTTCTTGCTCAACAAAACCTACTCCAAGCTTGGTCAGGGGGCTTCCGGTTCAGTTTACAAGGGAGTTTTACCCAATGACAAGGAAATTACTATAAAGAGGCTTTTTATTCTTCAACAAAGATCATGCTGTGAAGGAATTTTCGAATGAAGTGAACATGAATAAGCAATGTTCGGTACAAGAATCTGGTGAAATTATTGGGATGCAGTGTCAAGGATCAGGAAAGGATCTTAGTTTATGAATACCTACCCAATTGAAGCCTCAACTGCTATCTATTTGTAGATCCAATCTCGAGAAATGTACTCAACTGGGAAAAGAGATTTGAAACAATACGAGCAGCAACAGGGTTAGCATATCTTCACCACAAATCTGAAATTCCTATTATACACAGAGATATAAAAGCAAGCATGGAGATGCGCACCAACTATTTCATCAATGCACAGATGGAAATTTCACCATGGTAAACATGTATCTTGGAGTGACACAACTACGGAGTTCTTAGTGATATCATGGCTGGCTTAAGTGGGAAATAGATATAACAGATTTTGTTGATATTGATATCTTAAAGAATTATGATTGATATGTGTAGGCGACAGTTCATTTTCCAAAATACACATCAATTAGTTGTACCACCTGTCCAAAGAGTGTCTTTTTGTTATTGAAAAGTAACTTAAATGTTTTCAAAACATTAGGTTCTATGTCGCTAAAAGGATATCTTTAAAAGAAAATAAAGAATCAGTTATTCTAACGGAAAGGAATGGTCGAGGAACAAGAAGATAAATATACCGGCAGAAAAGAGAAAGGGGTTCCAGTTTTTCTTTAGATTTTGCTCGGTAGACTTGGAGCTACAACAAAATAGGAGCTGTGAATATAGGAGCTTTGACAGACTATATGCTACTGGGGGGATAGCTAGAAGTAGCGCAGAGATAGAGGAGTTGTCTTTTTTTTGGAGACTTTGTGCTACGGGAAAGGGAGTTTCTGCTCTCGTTTTCTTTTGTAGTTGTAAAGGAGGGAAAGTTATGATGATCATTCTTTTCATCCGAGTTTAGTTTCTTTGAGAGTTATGTTTTTCAAATCTTTGAAATTTGGAGAACTTTGTGTCTTTTGATTCTCTTAGTTTCTGTTGTAATCTCTTTATAAACATTCCTCTATACCTAAGAGTATGTCGATAGAACCTTAAGTACTTTCTGGTAAAAGTACATATGTAGGTTCTTTTTATTTTTATTGGAAATTCTTTGAAAATCACACACGGGGAGCTATACCCAATAAAATTCAGAGGAAGGTTATCAATTCAATGATAACCTATCCAACTGTTAGCCAGGATTGCATTTTCATTTGGGCATCAAGAGTTATTTCATTCTAAAGTGCAAATTTGTTCACTAACAGTTATTAAGTAGCATTTTTAGAAGGGAGAGTTATTGTATGGCCAAAGAAGTCTATCATCAAGTCTGTATGTGTAATTGGGAATTGACATTAGAGTTTGTACAAGATTTCCATTCGCCCAATTCAAGCTCTTCTACATGACTCTTCCAGTTCCAACAAACTATGGCATAGAAGACTTGGGCCTCTACATTATAGGGCTCTTGCATCATTGGAGAAGATGGTTAAGGGAATCCCTGAACTTAGTCATATACACGATGGTACTTTTTAAGGATGTGCCATGTGAAAAAATGCTAAGTGTCTATTTCATACTAGTGAAAGTAGGTCAAAAGAAACATTAGGACTTGTACATTCTGATTTATGTGGTCCAATGTCAATGGCATCCCTAAGTGGATTTTTGTATTATATAATTTTCAAAGATGATTACTCTAAGAAGGCTTGGTTTTATTTCTTAAAGTCTAAAGAACCAAATGAATTCCTGTGCAGATTTAAAGAGTTTAAGGCCCAAGTAGAAAAATTGTTTGGAAAGAGAATTAAAGTTTTAAGGTTTGATAATGGAGGTGAATACACTTTTGGTAGCTTTCATGATTTCTGTATTGAGGTAGGATAAAAAGGGGATTTTGAGTCCCTTACAACCCACAACAAAATGGGGTTACAGAAAGAAAGAACATATCTATTATTAAAGCTGCAAAATTCACGATCCATGATCAAGACCTTCAAACCTTTCTATGGGCATGTAACATCCTGATAGGGAACCCAAGAGAAATTAACCTAAAACATGATACTAAGTTTATAGAATTTTTTTTTATTTGAAGAGTTTACAAAACAATAATGAATAACAATGTGGAAGCAATATAACATAAGCCAATACATACTCATAAATATACCTCAATCAATGATGACAAATCCCAAGTGTTCTATGACATATAATTATGTATGTTAATTAATTATTAAGAATAATTGCAAGTACACAATCTAACATATGCAAATGAATAACAAGTACATCATCATATAAATCTCAACATAGATACAACTGATACCACAAGGTATACATAATAAACCAACATCCATTGCACAAGTTTCAAGGTATGTAATAATAAACCAAGTACAAAGTACATGTAAAATATATGAAAGATAAGAGCAAAAATCCAAAGATGAAAGAATAAGGTAACTACTATAAGGATCATCCAACATTGGCATATGAAAATAAAAATATCAAATGGTAATAGAATCATTACCACCTGACCGCGTGGAACCCAAAGGCCTACTCCGACTGTGCTAAGGATATAACATCAAATCCCACTTAGATATCAATCACAAGATCAATGACAACATTAAACCTAAGTAAGGGATGAAAGCTCTCTATCTCAAGAAGTACTAATCATATTGTAAAGGCGATACACACTAATACAAAGGCAATCGACACATGTAGGAAACTTAAGAAGCATATAGGGAAGTGTCATCACATATGAATAACCCTTAAGTTTCATCCTGGAAGCTTCTTTGGACCCCGACACCCAAGTGACCATTTGAGGTATCAGTAAACCTCTCATATAAACAAGGCTACTAACAATACCAGAACACACGCACACTTAACGACAAGAATAATCTCATCTCCATCCTATCCTATACTAGTGCTCAGGCATGGGTGAGGTACACAAGTCTTATTAATTCATTTTAAAAGCCCATTTAATGTATTATGTTATCACTTAATTAAGTTACTTATAACAAGTGATCTTGGCAACCACTTGTGGGGCCTGATGCTTTTTGCAAGCCACTCCCATCTATACACCTAGATCTACCCTAAGCTCATATACCATAGGAAACATAATGATCAAAATTAGTTCCATAAAACTATAAGGAACACATTCTAGTTCTCAAAACCATGCCATAAATACACTCTCAAAGTGTCCACAAAATCATGAGCTTCAAACATATCAAGGTTGGGTAAAATGATCAAGACCATAATCACATTACAAGCATTGAAATACACATGCCACAAAAGAAAGTAAAAAACCCCAAGCCTCTAGTAACAATTCCTAATAGCCAACTTATTTTCCCAAACAAACATTCACCTAAAAACATTTCAAACTTTGACAGTTGGTTAAGTCCAACACATCTCAAATTAAGTTATGCTTAAATAGACTAATCTTAATTAATCAGATTAATTGAATTTCAATTTCATTAAGTCATATTAATCTCCATGAATCAATATATAAACACACCCATATATAATAATGCATATATCCATGAAATCATAAAAATAATCATTTAAATAAATCAAATAACACTCGTGTGTGCACACACACAAGTCAAATATTAATCAATAAATAATATTAAAAAATTAAAAAATTAATTTAGTATATATAAAACCTTATTAATTTTTAATTTATTAAAATTAAAAAATTAATTAAAATAATAATGAAAAAAACTTAAAAAAAAGGAAATCATAACCCCTTATATATGTATATTTTCCTAAGACATTTTTTGATCAATTTCTCCGATAGACAATTTTTTCAAACTAATCAACTTGAACACACACACATACACACATTTTCTCCAATTTAATTATTTTCTAGAAGAGGTTTATAAATACTAGATTTGTAATATGATGTCCAATAGGTTTTGTAATATGATGTATAAGGAGACATTTGACTTGTCTTCCCAAAACCACCAAATATACACACCATCAGTAGTGGATCATTTAGATTGCTCAATACACAACATTCAACTCATGACATATATATATTACACATCATATCTCCAAGAAGATCATACAAACAAAGATATATTGTAGATCAATTCATATTAGTAGATCATACATATAGATTGCAAATTGATATTGGCAAATTTGTAACCAGACCTCTGCCAATTAATAAATAAACTTAAAACTTTTGTTGCTGGGTTTTTCACCTTCAAGTTGGAAGGTTTTCCCAGGGTATATGTTGTGTAATTTTGCGTAAATTACTTTACTTCCACATTTAATTAATTTGATCATAAAAAATAACATAAATTTCTTAAGGGAGAGATTGAGGAGATTGATAAATTATTCATGTTGAATGAACACTTGAAGGAGATTAGAAGTGAAAATTTTACAGAGGTAAGTATTAATTTTTTTTTTATAAGGAAGTTGATGTGAATCTTCACGTTGCACAAGAAAATGAGAAGTTGTAATTATATGGAAATAAGAATATAGTTGTAGATTGGTGTTTATATGTTGCATATATGCATGTAGAAGGTGCGGGGGAAATTTTGTGGTAGTGGTCATAGTGGGATAAAAACCACAAGGAGAGAGTATTTAGAGGAGCTGGGTACATGGAGGATGCAAGTCCACAAGAGGGAGAAAGAGAGGAATGTATTTGGTGGATAAGATCATACTATAGTGGAATTGATTCCACACGGAGAAAGAGGAGCAAAGAGCACAATTGTTGGAGGAAGATGATAAATGCTCTAACAAGATGTTGAAAGGAAAGGAAAAAAAAAAGACTTTGTGTGCATTTTTCATAGAAATTAAATTAATTTCAGATTGATGGGAATATCAAAGGGTGATTCTATCACTCAAATCCACTTTTTTTAGCATATACTTACAAACTTAATTTTGGGTGTGTTTGATGTAGGAGCATTTGCTAGCTAGAGGTGAAAAACCATTATCAAAGGTGAAAATAAAGAGAAAGAGAAAATGGGAATTAAAAAGAAAGGAGAAGAGTAAGCATTTAGGGGAGTGAATAAAAGGATATGCAAGAAAAAATATACAATTTAGTGACAACTTCTTGGTGACATTTGAGGTGGTGAAATGGGCCAAATCCGAGGAGTGAAATGTTGCACTGGTTAGAAAGAAGAGGAAGTTGGGAGGACAACAATTGAGTAGAAAATAAAAAGTTGTAAATTGAAGATTTAAAATGAGTTGAGGAGGGGTATAAGATAGAGGAAGAGAAGAGAGAGTGTGGGTGTAGAAAGCAAGGTGGGAAAGGAGGAAAAAGGGCCATGTAGCCAAAGAAACAATGTTTGGATTGCTGATTCCATAGGCACGTTAAAAGAGTGCATGAAGAGAAGACCAAAGTTGATAAAAAAATAATGAAAGGAAAAGAGTGTATGGCAAGTAAGTGTCAAAAAAGAGAACCTAAGGAAGGAGAGGAGATGTAGGGTTTTGAATTTGAGAAAAGAAAATACTAAAATTAAGAAACCACATAGAAGAGAAAGAAAGTGTACACGGAAGACAATGAAAAGGGTTCTTGAAGGAAAGAAGAGAAGGGACATAAAGGTTTCAATAAGGAAGAAGAGATAAGTTTGTGTTGCAATAAGGGAGCCTAAGGTAGAAATTGTGTTTTTGTATGCCATAGAAATTTATTAAGATAGTTGGAAAATGATAGGTGTCGTGGGGATATCTTAGCTATGTTTTGATTTTATTTATTTTGTGATGCCAAAATTAGATCAATCTTGTTGCAAATTTATATAGTCTAGAATATCTAAGAAAACATAGTTACAATAAAAATTATATAAGAAAATGGGTCATATATAAAAATCTATGTTTTGGAAGTAAGATAAATTATCTTTCAATCACATACTCTAAGTTTAGTCTAAAATTTTTGTTGCATACAAAGACTATGTTTGACTATGTTATAGTATAAGGAAATGGGTATATTTTTTGAATAGTAAACTTAAAGCTTTAGTCAATTTAAGGGATTTAAAGCTATCATTGAGTTGTAGATTGATAAGAAAATAAATTTTTGGGATGATTGATAATGGTAATGAATTTTGTGCTGATGCTTTTGATATATTTGTAAAGATTGTAGCAATCATAGATAGACCTCAACTTTGTATTCTCCATAATAAATGAAAATGTAAAAAGATTTAACATGCAATTGATGGAGAAGGGTATGTTGCATGGTGCTAGTCTAGAACAAAATTTTTGGGTTGAAACTATTGCCACTTCTTTCTACCTAATTAATAAGTCTCCTACATCAACTCTTTTTGATAAAAATACATATGGAGGCTTGGTTAGTCACAATCTTTCATTAAGACATATTAGAGTTTTTGGTTGTGAGGCATATGCACATATGTCAAAGGAGAAGAAAACAAAGTTGGATAACATGACTATGAAATGTATCTTTATTTTTTATAGTCATGGTGTGAAAGGATACAAATTTTAAGATCTTGTTGTGCAATAGATGACATATAGTAGAAGAGTTATTTTTAAAGAAAACTAAGCCTTCTTTTGTTGCATTACAAGCGAAATAAACTGAATAGGAAGATATGATTCAACTTCCTTCTACACATGATAAATTTGAAATGAAGTCTGTAGATAGAAAAGAAGTTGAGAAGAGCTTATCTAGGTCTAAATTTGTAGAAGAAGAGGAAGAACCTCCAACTCAACTTGTTTCAAGGTCTACAAGACATAGAAAACCATCTAAAAATTGATGACTGAAGAAGTATTTTTCTTTGAATAATAACATGGATGAACCTAAATCTATAGAGGAGACATTAGGTATGAATGATGTAGATTATTAAAAAATTGCTATGGATGAATAAATGATAGCCTTTGAAAAAGAATCATGAGATCTTGTACCATTTCTTGAAGGATGAAAACTTGTTGGTTGTGAATGAGTGTTCAAGAAAAATATTAGTTCAAATGTATCTATTGAGAAGTATAAAGAGATGTTGGTTTTGAAAGGCTACTCTCAAGTTGAGGGTGTTGATTATGTTTAGATATTTTCTCTTGTTGCAAAAATGACATCCATTAGATTTTTTTCTATTATTCTTTCTTATGATTTAGAGATTGAGAAAATGGATTGAAAACTACTTTCCTTCATTGTGATATTGGAGGATATATTTATATAAGACAATTAGAGCACTACATGGTAAAAGCTAAAAGTAATTTGGTTTTTAAATTGATGAAATCTTTATATGGACTCAAACAAATCCGTGAAATGTGGTACAAAAAAATTGATACATGTGTTGAGTTTGGGTTTTGAGCATTTTAAATCAAATCACTATGTTTATTATAAATCTAAGAGTGATAATTTCCTATTTATTATATTATATGTTAATGATATGTTATTCATTGGTAAAGGGAAACATATAATTTTTGAGCTAAATCTCAGTTTGCAACTAAATTTTAAATGAAAGATCTTGGTGAAGTTAAACACATTCTTGGGATAGAAATTAGAAGACATAGAGTTAACATAAAGCTATGACTAGGCCAGTGTAAGTATACAAATTCATTTATACAAAGGTTTAACGTGTAGGATTGTTGACCATCATTTGTTCCTTTTATAGTTGGAACAAATTTATTTTCTTCAAATTCTATAGATCCCCATTAGAGATGGAACACATAATCCAAGTGCCTTACTAGAGTGTTGTTGCAAGTTTGATTTATGCTATGGTCTACAATAGATCAAGCATTAACTAAGTAATACGAGTTGTTTCTAGATATATTTCTAATTCTAGTAGAGTTAATTTAGATGCAATTAGAAGAGTCTTTTGATATGGTAGGGTATCTGCATTTTTTTTTTCCCCTATTCCTATTTGTAATTTTTGATTTTGGCCATAGGAGTGGACATAAGTAGAGTGAATCATGTTTTGTTTGAAGGTTTTTGGCATAATGGTATAGTGTGGAAGATTATTAAAGAAGTGGGTTTGGCTCCTTATTTGCAAAAATTACATAGGTATGACACAAAGGTTTCCAAGATGTTTGTAAAGGGGTGGAAGAACAACACACTCACTACTTATGGAAACAAATTACAATTTTTGAGGACATCATTTCTGAACATGGGCTTATCAATGCAAGGGGTCAACATTTTCAAGGAAAAATGTCTACTTATGTTGGAATCAACTAGTTTATTAAAGGGAAAGAGAAGGGGAGAATTGTCAATCTAGCTTTGGTTTATCCCAACAATTTTTTTGTAAGCTTGTTTGGGTTGAAGTTGTGGAGATCATGATGTGATATGTTTGGTTGACTACCATTTATGGAGTTCATTTCATTCTCCAAAACTATTTCCACCATAAGATGGTTGCATCACTTCCTTTTTTCTTCTCTCTCCTTTGGATAAGGGTAGTAAAGACCATAGGAATAATCCAAAATTCCCCATTTCCTACGAGGGGTGAATTTGTCTTTTGATGGAATATGTTAAATATTTTTCTCCTAAAATAGATGTTATCTCTATTTGAGCATTAAGTGTTGTCATTAGTATCAACTAAGATCAGTCGATAATCTAAGCTGATTAGTCGGTAAAAGATGGAATAAGGAGCTCTACAAGCTAGTCGGTTGAACTTAAAAAGACTTCATACCGAGAAGTTACAAATCAGAACCTAAAGATAAAAGAACACTATTTTAACCGAGTATGTTTATCGAGCATCAGAGTATACCGAGCACCGAGTAAGTGAACACTGAGAATTCTACACACAGAGCATCATTTAATTCACCGAATAGAGAATGCAGTGTTTAATGAGTTGTTTAGGAAATGACATAGTAATCAACAATGGCACATATATTTATGCAATTGGTTTACATAGATCTATAAATGTATTGCCAAGATCAAGGCACATTTATTATGGATGTAATCATTAAATGTTGTGATGATTCCTATGTAATAGTTAGATCTAGGCTATTTTTGTACATTGTAGATCTTAGGTTTTCTAAGATGTTGTAACCTAATTAGGTCAAAGAAATTTTCTATATAATTGTAATTGATGTCATTTTTACACAAGACACGACAAGGAGATCATGAAGCAGTATCCTCTTATAGTTGATCAGAATTCAAACAAGGGTTTACATGAATGAGCAATTATCAGAGATAGGATTCAGTTTATCAAAAACATACAAGCCCACTGAGAAGAACAAAGAGTAATATACTACACATCAAGGTGAAAGCTATTTATTATTTCATAGATCTGATTTAGACAAGTTCAAGTTGTCAATTGCAGATATTTTCTGTTATCATTTAACCATTATAGCAGGATGGTAAATCTCTTAACATAGTAGACTTAACCATTTGTTGTAAATCTCCTAACTGAGTGCACACTTATTTAGTGTTGCTAAAATCCTTTTACAAGGTAGATATAATCGATCTTCTATTACTCCTAACAGGGTAAGATCACCATAAGTGATAAAAATTGTAGCCTTAACCGACATCACTTTATTTACCGCTGTAGTGAAGAATTTGCAGGTGTCATCCCCACTGCAGTTTTTACCTTCTAAAAAGGGTTTCCGTGTAACCAAAATACTTGTGTCATGTGTTACATTTCATGAATGTTTTATTGTTTTTTTCATGCACTTTACATTTACAAGTTATTTGAATGTATGTTAGAAACAATGGAATCAATTGGTTAGATAGACACTACTATTGTAGATTGTTAAATCAGTAAAAGTTTTAGAGGGTACTGATTCACCCCTCCCCTCTTAGTACTATATCTTTCCTATCCCAACCATTGGTATCAAAGCTAGATCTCTTATTTGGAAGTTTAATAACTAAAGAGGAAAGATCTCAAGATGGAGAGATATAAGTTGGACAAGACAATTGAGAATCAAAAGATTCAGATGCAAATCTTCATTGAATAAGTTATTGGTTTAGAGAAAAGATAATGGCTATTCGGCACTGTGAGACTAATTATCATGAAGAAGATATTGATGATCTATTTGAGAGTACTGGATCTGGTTTAGGAAGTATATCTGACATATCTAAAGGAAGTTTATGTGAGAAAAACATTCATCTAAATGAACAAGTTAAAGCCCTGCAGATCGGTCAAGAAGCACAAATGGAAAGAATGATTGATGTGATGAATAATGCTAGACAAGCTCGAAAAGAAAGAAACTTTTATGTTGAAGACATAAGACAAATGATTGAGAAACTACAAGAAAAAGAATTTGAGATATTGAGACTTACCGAGCATCACTTTGAGATATCTAATCAGATGGTTGTTGTGAGTCAGGAAATCAACCGAGTGAATAGTGAGATGACAAGGAAACTTGAAGACATTGGTGAAATCATAGAAGAGAATGAAAGACTAAAAAATTATGTCAAGATGCAACAACAACATAATGAAATGATTAAAAAGACTGAAGATAGTTCCAAGAAAATTGATGAATATCTGATCAATCAAAGAGGACCTGGAAGTACTACTAGATTAGGCTATACCAAGAAAGGAAAATCATCTAAGAAAGCTAAACATATGAATACCTACAAGAGTCAACGACCTAAGAAACTTTCATGCTATCATTGTGGTAAATCAGGCCACACATCAAATGTTTGCAGGAGTAAAGCTAAAGGTAATCCTAAAACCACTCCTAAGTTTAATGGTTATTGTTATAGTTGTAACAAGTATGGACATCAAGCACATAAGTGCAGATCTAAGTTCACTAAGACTCCTAACAAACCCTACATGGAGAAACACTATCGCACTTGCAACATGCATGGACATAGCTCACCAGAATGCAGAACAAAGAGGAAAAAACAAGACCTATCAACTGAGAAGACAAGGTAATACTTATACTTGGGATTATAACACATGGGTTAATTGTACAACATGTGGAAGATATGGACATATTGCAGCTAACTGCATGAGGAAGAACTGGAGAGGTAGATCTCGTAGTTGGACAAGCACTAGTATGGCATGTTTACATTGTCACAAGGTCAATCACTTAAGTAAAGATTGCAGAGACCGAGCACCAGAAACACAAATTTGTGAGAATAGAAATACAATTGAAGATATCATGAGGATAAGAAACACTATGTGGAGAAAAGAATCAAGTGATAATGCTGAGTCAAGTAATGTGTTGGTTCCCGAAAGGGAGTTTACACTCAAAGAGACACCGATATGCCTATGATGGATATTAAGGATTGGTTAATTCCAAATGTGGGCAATCTATAGGCAACCAGACCAACTATAGGGATGGATTTTCCCTCTTCTACTTCTGGTTCTGTGAAACCAAGGCGGGTACACCTGATTCAATAGAAATAACTCTGACTGATAGTTCTAACTCTGCCCCTTATTTCTATATTGAATCTTTCAACAGATGATTATAGTGAGAGAATACTAAACAAGAACCTATTGTTCATTGATCCTCCATCACTGGGTAGGACAATACATAAATGTAAATGAAGGTAAAAATTGGTATTGATTTAATGTTTCTTGCAGAGTGTAAACAATCATGCAACACATGTAACAACACAAGGGATACTAGCTTATGATCAGTGCCTTATCCATTGGGCATCATACCTAAAGTAGACATGAAATACAAGAACAACTACTAGATTCATCTGAGAAACCAAGCCATAAACATAGTCAAACATATCTTACACTGCTTGCAGATATCCTTCCTGATTGAACCCAATAAATCTATGCTTCACTCAGAGGCTTTTAACCTAATCCTAGATCAGGGCTGAGAGACAAAACACATACACCAGTAACCTAATGCAATGAGTTAGAAAACTCAAAATTCATCAAGAACAACTGAAGGAGAGATCTGAGAATGAGAAACTATATTAAGTATGTGGGTTCAAATCCCTATATTACAAACTAATTCAGTGATACCATAGACAATATGCAAAAGATACATAAGTTTTCTTCCTAGTATTGATACAGAATCAAAAATGTTACAACTTGGACTGAGGATGCACACTTGGCTTTTCAGCTTCCTGTGTCAAGAATTTCTAGCCAGCCCCTCAAAAATGATTACAAAATTCCCTTTATACCAGGGTCACATTGCAAGCATGACATTTCAAAACAAGATTCAAATCCACCTAACCCCACCAAGAAATAAACACAGACGTGACAGGGGTCAAGCCACAACAATTGAGCTTAAACAGTCCAATCAACCAGCTGCAAACACTTCTCGAGCCAAGATTGTAATCATTCCTCACAGTACAAAACCCTCTGCAATCAACCGTCAAGCACCCTGGACCACATTGCAAATCGCTTCTCACCAAATAGGATCTTTTCTGCATTCAATTTCGGTCCTTCCCGGTCGCTGGAAACGTTCACAGAAAATCAAATTTGAATCTGCAACGGCTACTTTGCACTTCGCGGGCTTTAAGCTCCTTAACCATTCACCTTTAGTCGTGCAACTGCACAGTCACAAACCTTCCCACGATAGGAATCCGGGCTCCAATTTACATTTGGTCGCATGATTGCAAGCCGTGGAAATGGCCCTTGCGATCATGCGACCGCGGTCTCCTAACCATAGCCAACGGTCGGTCCAAAACCTCTACAAAGTCCTCGGCTCCACATCACCCTTAGCGACCAATAAAAAATTGAGCATGTTAGCAAAACTGGCATTGTAGGCCCACCTTAGAATTCTGCAACCGCTAAGCCAGGCGGTTAGTCGCATGATCGCATAACCCAAAAATGGGTTATGCGAACATGTGACAACCTGTGAACATAATACCTCGGCCCTGTCAACAACCGCCACTCCTTAAACCTGGGCCCACCATACACCATGTGTCATGCCACTACTCGCTGCAGCCGTCGAGTCACACCTGCCACAGGACCCACCTGCAAACCCCTGGCCACCTAGCACACCGGCACCAATCAGAACACAACACGTCACCATCTGCCATCGAGCCCCAACACCACATGGCACCCGGTCACATGATCGCATAGCCAAAAACTGGGCTATGCGATCATGCGACAGCCAACCAAAGGCCACCACGTAACTGCCTCTGAGACCACGGAACTGCAACCACCACCTTTCCACCAACGGGCCCCAAGGACATGTGGCAAGCGATCGCATGATCACATAGCCAAAAACTGGGCTATGCGACCATGTGACAGCCAATCACAAGCTGCTACATGTCCACCTCTGATAACGGGCCCACAATGAACACACCCATTGGCACCCAATCGGACGGTGGGTGCATGATCGCATGGGGTGAGAATATTCCATGCGATCACATGCCAACCGTAGATCCTTCTATCTCTGACACTGGGCCCCGTTGACAAGTCTAACAAGTCACTGCCACATGGACCAATCGGACACGAGCCCTACCTTTAGAGGATCAGACAGTTGTCACAAAAGTGCATAGCCTTGACAAATCCTTTGCACTTTAATGACAACCGTTGATGCTCTGACACGTCAGGACCCTCTGCCTAATCCGAAAACTAGGTCCCACCACACACCGTGCTTGTGCACTAAGGCAAAGTAGATCGCAAGCCGCCGAATAGAACTGGGACCCACATGGCTAGGTGGCAAGTGGTCGCATGATCGCATGTCAGAAAAGTCTGACATGCGGCCATGCGATAGCCAATCAGGAAGAGCCTGGACCCACCATCCACGTCAGACCTGCGCAGTTAAGACATAGTCGAAAACACACAATTTTTGGCACCAAAAGACAAGTGCATAAAAGCTTGAAGGCAAAGGGTTGAAAACAATGTAGGTTTTTGGCAAAAGATCAAAAACATCATGGATTTTCAAAAATACTGTGGGTTTTTGACACTGTGGCAAATTTTGAGGCAATTTCCTGCAGACCTTGAAACTCGAATAACTTTCTGGGTTTGGCGATTTAGGAGATGCAGTTTGGACCAGAGCAAGGTGACAACATGAAGAACACAGGGTAGGACATAAACCATGAAACATTTGCAGGGAGGAGGCCACTTTCAAAGGATTTTTGCACTGACAGAAAAATGGCCTAACATAATGCAGTTGGTGACACCTCATCCATTAGATTGGGTGACATCACCACCTCCACCTAACTTGAAAAGGTATGTATGGAATTAATGATTCTAATTGGTTATATCTATCATATAGTTCCTTATATCAAGTGTTCACATACCAAATTTGTATGCATTAAGATGCATTATGGTTTTACATGTTTTGAGATTTAAGTGTTTACAGTCGGTATATGCTAGATTGAGTGTGAAGTTTCTAGTTGGTAACCATCAACAAGGTTAACCGAGTACCAGTATTAACTGAGTAAAATTTTTATGTGTTAACCAAGCCTATGACATTTCGTGGTATACACCAAGAGTGACAGTTGTCACCGAGCCATGTTAGGTCGAGCATTTATTGCAAAAAGGTTTGAGAGGGAAGTTGAAAATGCTACAAATACACAATGGACTTAGCTTATTTTTCACATTGCGATCATGAAGAACTAAGAGTCTACATAGTGAATTTGAGTGAAATATTTTTAGAGTGATTAAACAAAGATTTAAAGTATTCCAAGCAGAATCATCTTTGTTACGAGTAAGTGTTAACATCACCAAGATATTTATTTGATATTTCCTGAAACCCTAAACAAAGAACAATAGCGTCCACATCTAAAGTTAACAAATCTAAGAATGTAGATGAGGAGGAAATTAGATTGATTATTTTTGCTACTTGTGATGAGATGAACTACAAACTTCACCCCGAAGTTGCTTCATAAACTGACAAAACTGGAGCTTTTTCAAGAATACCTCCTAGGGTTTTGCTATTTAAAGACATACACACCTACATTCACCGTAAGATTGGTGATTTTGAGCTTATTTCAAAATTTCAAGAGCTAAGTGTTAATGGGAAATTAAAGGGTGATCACAAGCATTTGAGAGTCAAGGGTTTGATAAATGCCCTACATTTTCAAAAGATATTTAGGAATGAGTGGATAAGAATTGTTTTGAGTCATTTTCATGATGGAAAAATATGGCTAGATGAGCTCGTGAAGATCACAAAGGATATCATACATGTAGTAAGAGGTTACCCTACCACTAACAAAGTCAAAGCACTAAGGAGTGCACTGAGAACTGAGATAGCTAAAGCCACTAGAGCTGAATGGGACAGAAGAGGAGTGAAAGTAAACACAATTGTGGATCTCGAAACTAGGTTAGATGCATATGTCATTGGGTACAAAATTTTTCAATCAAGCAGACCCAACAGTGTACCATGTGGAGTGGTAGATATTGATTACAAGATGGTGAAAAAGGGATTTCAGCTAGACCTCACTGAGTTGTTAAAAAAAGTTGAGGAGAACATGAAAACAATTCAGTCAGCAAAATCTAATACATGTAAGTTTGGATCACTATTACTTTGCATATTATTTTATGTGCAATTTTTTTCCCCTCCATCGGTAATATTGACCAGACTACCAACAAGCCTGTAACACTACAAATAAATAATTTGATTAAAAAATTGGGTGAAAATTTTGTCAACATATTGGATGTTTACTTTGAGCAGTTTAAGGATAGAATGAATGCAAGGAATAGGATATCGAGAAAATTGATTGAAGAATATGAACATGACATCTATTTCCTAGTGGACACAAATTATACACTAATAAAATAATTTGAACCGAGAACAAAGTGGTTAGTCCCAATGGGATATGAGATAGATATTGACCAAGCTTCAAGGTCAATCAAGGATTTACTGGCATAACCTAAGGATCCAAAAGCTACCAGGTTTGAAACCTATGAGGAAGCAAAACAAATAATTAAAATGGATCTAGTTATTGGGAAGGCAACAAAGAAATCAATAAAAATGATAAACTAATTGGTTAAATAATTTGGAGAAGATGTAGATGATGCTGAGGCATCTAAGGACATTCCAATTGAGATAACAACCGAGGGTCAGTTAATTCTTACTGAAATTGCATATAATGAAGAGACAACCGAGTCGGACAAAGATGCAAAATCTACACCGGTTAAGCCCACTCCTAAAAAGAAGCAGGCATAAGTACAAACTAAATCATGAACAAGGTCAACCACTATAGCTTCATCACCACCAAAGAAAGGAGTTGTAAAGATTTCTAGGCCTACACCGACCAAAACTTATCAGAAGAAGAGAGGTACACAAGTTACCTCTGAGGCACCAAAGAAGAGAAGGAAGCTGATAAGAGGTAAGGATGACATTGATGATGAAGAAGATGACCTAAATCAATTCAAGGTAGTTGTGAATAAAGGCCAATCAATTGATGAGGTTTCAGAAGCTATAATAGACACTGAAGGTCTTAGAAACCCAAAAATAAGTCATTTTGAACATTTGTCAACCGAGGATCGGAACAAGATAGAGGAGGCAGTAATACAAATGATGATTAAATTTAAAAAGGTACCAATAGATTTTTCAAAATATGTACCAAAAATTTTGTATGATAAAATATCATCTCGATGGACTTATGCCTTAAGCACTGAGAAGAAAATGCGGGAACATTCCCTAGTATTAGCGATCCCAACATTGACAGTCCCTGAGGTTGATGAGTTGATGAAGCTGTACTCCAAAAGATTTCTAGTGAAAAGCAGAGCGCTATAAATACTTGATGAAAATCTGGTGAAAGTTGATGAGAATAGTCAGTTGTTATGGACTTCTATTCTCCAAGTCCGAGCTGAAGTAGATAAGATGGCATTGGCCATAATACCTGAGAGGAAGTCTAAAAGAAAAGGAAAAGGCATCCATTCAAATGATGCAGATCTGATTGCAAAGGACCCTATTGAGCTATCAAACATGGAGGTGACTGATATAACCTTTACCACTATCTACCAAGATGTGTACCAGGATGCACCCGAGTAGGTGATAATAACTGGAATCAATGATGGTTCAAATGATGTACGTATAGAAGACATCACTAATGGAGATCTTGATAATGTCAAGGATGATGAGGATATCACTGATGTTGGAGCTCAAATAGATGAACAAGTTCCCACCGAGAGAATAGTAAGTATTATACCAGGTGACCTTTCTATATTAGTTCTAGCAATTGAAATTATATCACAAAAGAAACCTGAAGGCTCAATCCCTGAGCAATAGAAGGATACAATAGGGGAGCAAGGAACAAGCACACAAGGCACTGTAGAGTCAAATGAGCCTAAGGAGAAAGAGGTTGACACATAGGCACAATAAGATCCTAAGCCTGCAGATACCGCCGAAACAACCCCCACCAACACTCCATCAGAGGCTCCCACTCAATAGACCGAAACTCAAGTCACTGAGGAGCATAAGAAGGATGATACAATGTCAACCATGCTAGACAAGTCATCTCCACAAGAGAGAAAGAAGAAGAAGAAGAAACATGGGAAAGGGCTAGTCATCTTGGATGAGATAATAGAGATTCCAGGATGTGACCCAAGGACTTTGGACCCTGAAGAACTGAGGAAGTATGGAGAATTGTGCACGAGGAAGGAAACACAAGAGAAACTCAGGAAGGAGAGTAAGAGCAAGAAGATTTTAGAGGATGTAAGAGACATTCTTTAGTAGGTTGTTCCCGACATCCAAATAAATGAAGACACTCCAATTTTGGACCAACTTGCATCTCTTACAAGTCATATCAATGCCCTAGATGTAGATGCAGAAAAGAGGATTGAAGAGAGGGCCGAAGAAAAAATCCAATTAAAACTTGCAGAGAAAATCAGCCAAGAAGTGGCTATCAACAAGGTAAAGCTTTCTGAGGTTATAACTGAGCTACAATCTACAACTCAGAAGATTATACAAATTTTTGTTTAAATTATGCACTGTGGAAACATTCACTGCCGAGGTCAGTGAGAAGATCAAGAAGCTAGATGCATACATCTTAGCCAGTGCAAATGCTTCTCTAACTGAGCCAAATGCTTTCCATAAGCATATATTGAAAGTAAAAGAATTGAGGTGGTTGAGAGCAAACATAAGGAATTAGGAAGAAATAATAAGTGACCAAGTCACCGAGTTACAAGCTGAGCTGCTACCACATTTGAAGATAATTGAGTGACATATTGAGAAGGCTAAGGTAATAGTCACCACCCCTAAAATATCAATTTTGGAGAATATTTTTGATATGCATGCACAAGTCGGTCTTGAGCACATTGCTCTTACCAACTTGAAAGAGGAATGGGAAAACCTCTTAGCTTCATTGTAGAAAACCCAATGACACATATTTGATAAGTTGCAAGTACATTTTTTTTTGGCATTAATTTCAAAAATGGAGAAATCATGTATATGCAAATGTACTTCACTACATACCGAGAGCATGCACCGAAGGGGAGTTTTTGTAGAAGAGTTAGTAAATTTTTGATGTATATGTATATATGGAGTTAGAATTTTTTTGAGATTTGGTACATATACATTATGGTTTTGATACTAATGCGAAAGGGGGAGATAGTTATCTCTATTTGAGCATTAAGTGTTGTCATTAGTATCAACTAAGATTAGTTGGTAATCTAAGCTGATTAGTAGGTAAAAGATGGAATAAGGAGCTATACAAGCTAGTCGGTTGAACTTACAAAGCCTTCATACTAAGCATTTACAAGGTAGAACCTAAAGATAAAAGAAAACTATTTTAAACAAGCATGTTTACTGAGCATCAGAGTATACCGAGCATCGAGTCAGTGAACACCAAGCATTCTGCACATCGAGCATTAGTTAATTCACCAAACAGAGAATGCCGTGTTTACCGAGTTGTTCAAGAAATGACAGTAATCAACAATGACACATATATTTATGCAAATAGTTTATGCAGATCTATAAACGTATTACCAAGATCGAGGCACATTTATTATGGATGTAATCATTAAATATTGTGATGATTCCTATGTAATAGTTAGATCTAGATTATTTTTGTACACCATAGATCTTAGGTTTTATAAGATGTTGTAAACCTAATTAGGTCAAAGCAATTTTCTATATAATTGTAATTGATGTCATTTCGACACAAGACATGACAAGGAGATCATGAAGCAGTACCCTCTTACATGACATCATAATTCAGACAAGGGTTAACATGAATGCCTAGTTATCAGAGATAGTATTCAGTTTATTAGAAACATACAAGGATACCAAGTAGAACAGAGAGTAATATACTACACATCAAGGTGAAATCTATTTAGTATTTCATAGATCTGATTCAGAAAAGTTCAAGTTGTCAATTGTAGATATTTTCTGTTATCATTTTACCATTATAGTAGGATTATAAATCTATTAACAGAGTAGACTTAACCGTCTGTTGTAAATCTCATAACCGAGTGCACACTTATTTGGTGTTGCTAAAATCCTTTTACAAGGTAGATATAATTGATCTTCTATTACTTCTAACAAGGTAAGATCACCAGAAGTGATCAAAATTGTAGCCTTAACCGGCATCACTTTATTTACTACAATAGTGAAGAATTTGTGGGTGTCATCCCCACCACAGTTTTTACCTTCTAACAAGGGTTTCTGCATAACCAAAATACTTGTGTCATGTGTTACATTTCATGAATGTTTTATTATTTGTTTTCATGCACTTTACATGTACAAGTTATTTGAATGTATGTTGCAAACAATGGAATCAGTTGGTGAGATAGACACTACTATTGTAGATTTTTAAATCAGTAAAAGTTTTAGAGGGTACTGATTCACCCCTCCCCTCTTAGTACTATATCTTTCCTATCCCAAAAATAGATTCCAAGAAAGTTTTAGGGAATATAAAGCGAAAAATCCCTACAATGACTCATTACTCATACATGAGTACAAAAATTGAGGATTGCGATTATGGGGATTCTTTTGATTAGGTGTTTTCTTCCCTTCCCCCGAGGATGAAAAGTGTAAGAACAAGAATTCTACAAAATGTAAAATGAGAGCGCAAATTTCTTCAATTGGTGGCTCACATAGGGGAAAGAAAAAGAAAGGAATAATGTCAAATATAGTGCTCATAAGATTAAGAAGGTAAAAATAGGGGACGGGAAGAAAAGGGATGTATCCAAAGGAAAATATAAGTTGGATGAATAATTGGTTAAAAAAACCTCAAATCTTGGTAATTTTAGGAAGGGGTAAGGAATTACTCATAATTTCCTTTTAGAGGATTTCTCTTACCTCCGTGCTACCAAGGAAGATGTCTATGACATCTTGAGTCAAGTGCATGAAGGGGTGACATGTTAGTTCGAATTATCTAAATGATTTTTTTGGAGATTAATAAGAGAAATGTAAATCTTAAAGCTTTACATTTGAAAATTGAGTGTAAAAGAAATTCACTCTAAGGAGATGTCATGGATAACTATCTCCCTTGTAAAATTTGATCATGGTACTAGGATCAAGATCCTAGAGTATAAAAGAGAGGAGGTTAACCAAAACCTCGAAAGGATTATTCAGACTAGCCAAAATAGTGTAGAAGACATCATGATCTTGAACATGAACTTGAATGAGCATGAAGAAGAGCAGTTTATTGATACTTTTAGGACTGAGAATCAAAATGAAGACCAACATCATAAGGAAAAGGGTAAAAAGGTTATTCAAATTTTAGAGAAAAGGCCCAGTGCTTGTATGATGAAAAAGAAGAAATCATTCTAGGATGACAAGAAATATTGGTTATATTTAACCAATCTTTAGAAGAATTTATACTAGTAGCAATTTGAATTTCCCAAGATATTGAATAAATACATTAGTTTTTTATGTTCTTTATTTTTTCTATGTTTTTTTTGTTTTGTCTACTAATGGTTGGTTGTTGATTGTCTGTGTTTATCCTCGTGACAACATTTTTTAAATAGGGTTTTGGATCTCTTCAAAACCTTTTTTTATCCTATAATGAAAATTAAAATATTACTATTGATAAATGAGAACAAGAGGTTGCAAGGGGGGAACCCATTTCAAAGTTAAAAGGTTGTACATCTCATTGAGATTTTTAGGAAAGCACCCTCGAAAGCCATATTTTATGTATAAATTATTATTGTAAATCTTAACCATTTATCTTCAAGTCTTGGATCCGAAGGTGGATATTATGCTGGATTTTGTTTCCCTAGAATGCAACTTTATTTTATGAGGGAATTTTATTACAATTATTCATTATGATGTATTCTAAGAGTATGATAACTTTTGAATTTCCTTAGGATCTTCGTTGGTAATAAACCTACACGAAACTTTCTCTATAAATATACAGTATAATTTATTATTAAATTTTCAATAGTATATTGGATGAATTTTGGAGTAGGTTTTTTGTTTCTAAAGTGTCTTCCCCATGTAAATCATTGTGTTGTGGTATGCATGTCATTTGTGTTATTTTTTTAACTTCTATAACCTGTTATAAAGTTTTGAATTTTTTTGCATAACTCTCCTCTCAAAGTTAGTATAGGAAGTTATTCCACTACCTTAACTTCCAGTCAAGTAGGAGATCTTAATAATAAATTTTTAATGGTCATCTCCAAGATTAAAAAAAGACTAAAGATGTGTTGGAGATTTCGTGCATATAGGTGTTGGCATTAATGTTTTGTCAGTGATGTCAACATATTTCTTTATTCCTGAATGCTTCCTAGATTGTTTAGTTGAAGTTTTGGTTTGGTATAGATAGTGTGTTTAATATCAATTTCTATAAAACTGGAGATGTGTTTAGGAATGTCTATACTTGATCTTGTTCAAGTTTTATAGGTTCACTGTATGATTTGAGGAAGTTATGGTTGAGTTATCAGAGAATAGTTTTCTAGTTATTTTTGTGGAGACAATGTTGTAGTTTTTGGATCGATGAGAATTGGTTATGCAATATATTTTGTTGCTAACCTTTTGGTGAGTTTATAACATTGATGTGTGTTCTTAGCTTGGATGGTTTATGATTTGGATGCTGGAAAACTATTATTCTTTTGTGACAGAGGTTGATGTTCACTGTTCCCGGTGAACAATGCAAAGATAGTTATGGATTCTAAGACAGAGATGTTTGTGTTGCCGTTGTGGTTATTCATGTTTCTTGCTGATGTTTCTGGATCATGTGCTATTCATGTTAGTGGATTACATTGAGTTATGTGATCGAACTCCATGATTTTCCTATGGCATGTTGGTGTTCTTGGCCAACTTGTTGAGTTAGCATGTTGCGAAGATTCGAGATGTGATCTTTGGATCGTGGCATGTTCATGGATGGAGATTTGGGTCCTAGCTATGTCTTAGATGACATGTCTTGGATCAGATTGTACATTGTGTATTAATCTTTGTAATATTTTGTAATAAGGTCCCTGGCCAACCTAGTTATTATAACTTAATGTAATGTATTTAAAAAAATGTAATATTTGAGATCGGTAGAAGGTGTCGATGTGAAGGATGTGTGATATACTGAACAAATTAATATCAATGGATGTGCAAAGAGGCATGCATGGAATATAAAATAAATTCATATAAGAGTTGTACTTTATTGGAGCTATATTGGAATGTCTAAGATGTGATCAACCAGTTCATCAAACTAGTGGATTGTAGTCCATATTTGGGGTTGTATTTTGGGTTATTGCCTTTATTTGTATTTGAGAAGTGGTCTCTAGGAAACGAGCATGAATGAATGTGCATTTACCATTGTAACTTTAATAGGGTTTTATGTACTAGTACATCATCTAGTGGGTTTGATCCCCACCATGGTATTTCCCTTAATCGGGTTCCACACAAAAATATATGTGTTATGTGTTCTCATGTTGATGGTTTAGTTTCTTCAAGTGTATCTAAGTAAGGAATTTAAGCATTGCTAAGTTTTTTTTTGACACAACTATTTTAGACACAATTGATTCACCCCTCCTCCTCAATTATGTGTGCTGCCTTATTTTTATCAAT